>JAQJVL010005764.1:0-33004 GCA_035578905.1 Stictocephala bisonia | reverse complement strand
AGATACAGTAGCATACATGATTACTGTCACTTGGAGCCTTTCATTGTTTAAAAGGTCTTATTTGGACGCTTTAAGAGGATGAAATCTATTATAAGAGGGCCGTTTTTTTTTCAACCTCCGGTGGGCCATAAATAAAAGACAAGTGAATAGAACAAAATTATTTTATTACCAAAATGTATGTACACTTATGCTTATTTCTCAACATAATCACCCTGAAGATTGAGGCATTTGTCATACCTGTGGACAAGCTTTCCAATACCCTCTTCATAAAATGTTGCCGCCAGTGAATTTAAATGAGTCTTGACCGTGTCTTGAAGTTCCTCAGTAGTCGGAAAGTGCTGACCTCCAAGCCATTTCTTCAGTTCAGGAAAAAGATGGAAGTCGCTCGGTGCTAGGTCGGGACTGTAAGGTGGGTGGTCCAAAATTTCCCACTAAAATGTTTCAAGAAGTTGTTGGGTTACACCTGCAGTGTGAGGGCGGGCGTTGTCATGCAACAGAACAATTCCTGATGTCAGCATACCTCTTCTTTTGTTCAGAATGGCTCGCCGCAAATGTTGTAAAGTTTGGCAATAAACAGCTGCATTAATTGTGGTCCCAGGCTGCATGAACTCCACAAGCAACGGACCTTTTTGGTCCCAAAAGACCGTAGCCATAACTTTTCGGTTGCTGAAAGTTTGCTTGAATTTTTTGGGTTTATTCGGTGAATTTGTGTGCATCCATTGTTGAGATTGTTGCTTTGTTTCGGGTGTGTTGTACCGGGTCTTGGACCGGTACAGTTTCGTTTTTTCGTTGTTGTCTGCCAGGCTGCCTGAGATTCGCTTTTGCCCGGCGATTTGCGTACTTTGGTAGCCGTTGGCCCAGTTCCGTTTCGTTCCGTGTTCCAGCAGCTTCGGTCAAGTTGGCCTGTCTGTTCGCTTGTTCTTTGCAGCGTTCGTCAAGTCATGTTTGCCGGCTGAAAGGTTCCCAAAACGTAAGTGTTCTTTTGAAATTTCTAATATTTAATCACCCTTTTGGTGAAAATACTTTTGTTTCATTGAAAATATTAATCGGGCTTAGTTGTGTTTTCAGGGTTTTGTTAAATTTGTATTCTTTGTCTAGATGTTTCTCAGACTAGGTTAAAGCCATGTGCTTCCATGTTACTTTTTACCGTTAATTACCGTTAATGCTTTTTATATCTGCCTTTATTTTCAATTGTAATTCTGTATAATGTTTTGTTGAGCCTTTTTACAGTTGTAGTTACCGATTTACCATATTTTTTGTTCATTGACAATAACCTAGCCTATCTTTAGCTTTTCATGTTATAACCTATTGTGCATGTTTCCATAGCCTAGTGTTCAGTTTGTCATTTTTAGTTCATATACGCAATTTATTCTTTGGTAATTTGTTAACTTGTAATTGGTTAAATTGTAAGTTGTTAAATATTTCATAGCCTAAGGTTAATCTTTCACTGTCTTGTTGCTCCAATCATGTATAAGTTTGTCTCTTCATGTTAAGTTTGGCGAAATCATGCACACTTATATTTAGTTGTTATGTGTTATTTTTGTAAAAGGGTTTGGCTGTTCTATTTTTAATGTGCTGTGGTCTGGTTGCAGTCCAGGGTCCTTGAGTGGGACTTTCAACCCTCAGCCGGTCGTCCGGGCAATGTTCTATCATCTTCACTGCTAGCCTGGCCTGAGGACCATGTTGGAGCCTGGAGTCGCCCGCTACCCGCTCTACATCTTTAGGGTACAAGTCTTCTGTCCTCAGGTCAGTGCGTTCCTTATTTTTCCCGGCGGCTGAGCTGGGGGTGATTTGTGAAAAGAAAAATAAATAAATAAAAAAGAAATATAGAAGAAGAAAAAAAATGATTATGGAACTGTATGTGGCCTAGGCCTAAAACTTGAACTTTAACAGTGATGCAACACAGCCATGGGGACATTGCTAGGAATCTATATATTTAAAATTTAAGAAGAAAAAAAAAGAAAGAAAACGTTGATATTTATTGTTATTTATTTAATTAGTTTATTTTATTGTTATATTTTTTTAGATTTTATATTTTGTTAGGTCCCTATGGTTAAGTTATGTTATCGTTGATTATTATGTTTAGGCCTAGTGATTTAGTTATTTATTTAATTATTTCGTGTTTTGGTATTATTGATGTCAGGGGATAATAGATGTCTTGAAGTGACTTTTTACTACGGTACCGTGTTATATTTTCTTTTAAATTGTTTAATTTTTAAACTCACCAAAAGGGGATTATGGTGCTTTTAGTTAACTTAATTCGGAGCTGCCCCGGGATTCCGGCTTACTCCCGGGCCTCGGTGGAATCAAGGGATGTGGGCCAAATTGCCGGCTTATTTGATGATACCAAAATTTTTGTTTCCAGAAGTTTTCTAAATTTTTCACTTTTATTTTGGGGTTATCTAAATTTGTTTCTTAATGGTCATTTTTAAATTGTTAATAATTTTCTTACGTTTTGGGGTGTCTCAGGCTAAACTGCAGATAGGCCATACAGTTTGTTAATTGTAGTTTTGGTATTTGTAGCGTTAAGTGTTTTGGTAGCTTTTGTCGTTATATTGTTAAATTTTGTGTTTATTGTTATTTATTTAATTGCAGATTTTATATGGTGGCCTTCTGCCTATTTTATATTGTGGCCTTCGGCCGTTTTTGATTTATTAAATGATGTTTCTTGAAATAAAAAGTAGTTTTGCTCAGCTGCCGAGTATTATTTTGACCCTCCAACTGCCACCCGTGATCCCATCGCTCGACTTGTTTTGAGCCATCCCCCAGTTGGCACGCTTTCCAGCTTTGGGGGGGGGGGGGGGATGGGTCTCAATTGGTAGCAGAGCGTGGCTACCAATTGAGGTGAAGATGATAGAACATTGCCCGGACGACCGGCTGAGGGTTGAAAGTCCCACTCAAGGACCCTGGACTGCAACCAGACCACAGCACATTAAAAATAGAACAGCCAAACCCTTTTACAAAAATAACACATAACAACTAAATATAAGTGTGCATGATTTCGCCAAACTTAACATGAAGAGACAAACTTATACATGATTGGAGCAACAAGACAGTGAAAGATTAACTTTAGGCTATGGAATATTTAACAACTTACAATTTAACTAATTACAAGTTAACAAATTACCAAAGAATAAATTGCGTATATGAACTAAAAATGACAAACTGAACACTAGGCTATGGAAACATGCACAATAGGTTATAACATGAAAAGCTAAAGATAGGCTAGGTTATTGTCAATGAACAAAAAATATGGTAAATCGGTAACTACAACTGTAAAAAGGCTCAACAAAACATTATACAGAATTACAATTGAAAATAAAGGCAGATATAAAAAGCATTAACGGTAATTAACGGTAAAAAGTAACATGGAAGCACATGGCTTTAACCTAGTCTGAGAAACATCTAGACAAAGAATACAAATTTAACAAAACCCTGAAAACACAACTAAGCCCGATTAATATTTTCAATGAAACAAAAGTATTTTCACCAAAAGGGTGATTAAATATTAGAAATTTCAAAAGAACACTTACGTTTTGGGAACCTTTCAGCCGGCAAACATGACTTGACGACGCTGCAAAGAACAAGTGAACAGACAGGCCAACTTGACCGAAGCTGCTGGAACACGGAACGAAACGGAACTGGGCCAACGGCTACCAAAGTACGCAAATCGCCGGGCAAAAGCGAATCTCAGGCAGCCTGGCAGACAACAACGAAAAAACGAAACTGTACCGGTCCAAGACCCGGTACAACCTCCCTCTGCAAACCTCAACACACCCAGGCAGGGGAGAACACTCGGTACCTCAGGGAACCAAGAGAAGACGAAGACCTCCGAAGAGTGGTGTTCCAAGGACGTCCAAGAGAAACTAAGAGGGGAAACCCCTCGAACAGGGAGCAAACTACCCTGACTGTCGGGGTTTCCCCTCTTAGTTTCTCTATGCCACTAACCTCTATGCCACTCTATGCCACTGCTAGCCTGGCCTGAGGACCATGTTGGAGCCTGGAGTCGCCCGCTACCCGCTCTACATCTTTAGGGTACAAGTCTTCTGTCCTCAGGTCAGTGCGTTCCTTATTTTTCCCGGCGGCTGAGCTGGGGGTGATTTGTGAAAAGAAAAAAAAATAAATAAAAAAGAAATATAGAAGAAGAAAAAAATGATTATGGAACTGTATGTGGCCTAGGCCTAAAACTTGAACTTTAACAGTGATGCAACACAGCCATGGGGACATTGCTAGGAATTATATTTTAAAATTTAAGAAGAAAAAAAAAGAAAAGAAAACGTTGATATTTATTGTTATTTATTTAATTAGTTTATTTTATTGTTATATTTTTTTAGATTTTATATTTTGTTAGGTCCCTATGGTTAAGTTATGTTATCGTTGATTATTATGTTTAGGCCTAGTGATTTAGTTATTTATTTATTTATTTCGTGTTTTGGTATTATTGATGTCAGGGGATAATAGATGTCTTGAAGTGACTTTTTACTACGGTACCGTGTTATATTTTCTTTTAAATTGTTTAATTTTTAAACTCACCAAAAGGGGATTATGGTGCTTTTAGTTAACTTAATTCGGAGCTGCCCCGGGATTCCGGCTTACTCCCGGGCCTCGGTGGAATCAAGGGATGTGGGCCAAATTGCCAGCTTATTTGATGATACCAAAATTTTTGTTTCCAGAAGTTTTCTAAATTTTTCACTTTTATTTTGGGGTTACCTAAATTTGTTTCTTAATGGTCATTTTTAAATTGTTAATAATTTTCTTACGTTTTGGGGTGTCTCAGGCTAAACTGCAGATAGGCCATACAGTTTGTTAATTGTAGTTTTGGTATTTGTAGCGTTAAGTGTTTTGGTAGCTTTTGTCGTTATATTGTTAAATTTTGTGTTTATTGTTATTTATTTAATTGCAGATTTTATATGGTGGCCTTCTGCCTATTTTATATTGTGGCCTTCGGCCGTTTTTGATTTATTAAATGATGTTTCTTGAAATAAAAAGTAGTTTTGCTCAGCTGCCGAGTATTATTTTGACCCTCCAACTGCCACCCGTGATCCCATCGCTCGACTTGTTTTGAGCCATCCCCCAGTTGGCACGCTTTCCAGCTTTGGGGGGGGGGGATGGGTCTCAGTGTCATGAAGAATCCAGGTCTCATCTCCGGTTACAATTGATTTAAAAAAATCTACTCCTTCATTGTGATAACGTTCAAGGAATGTCAAAGCTGAAGCCATTCGGCGAGTTTTGTGGGTGTCACTCAACATCTTTGGCACCCAGCGAGCACAAATCTTTTTGTAGCCTAAATGTTCAGAAACAATAGAGTACAGAGAAGATCTCGACACTTCTGGAAATTCCAAAGACAAAGCACTTATTGTGAATCTACGGTTTCCTTTAACCACTTTGTCAACTCGTTCAACAAGATCGTCTGTAGCGACAGACTTGCGTCCTTGACCTCCTTCATCATGCACGTCGGTTCGGCCAGTTTTAAACTTACGACACCATTCCCGCACAACACCTTCACTCATAATGTTTTCTCCGTAAACACGGCACATTCTCCGATGGATTTCTGCTGCACTATTCCCTTCTGCTTGCAAGAAACGAATAACACTTCTCAACTCGCATTTGGCGGGAGAATCAATAGACGCGGCCATGTTTACCCGACTGCAGCTAAGCGCAAACTGGCTACTTAAACTCGGGAGTGACAAAAGTTGTAGTGGGGAAGATGCGCGATCGACTGCTGCGCACAGGGCCGGTCTGTGACCTTTTTAGCCATCATGGCGTGCGATCGGAGGTTGAAAAAAAAAACGGCCCTCGTAAATGTTTATTGTTTTTATTTTGATTATTTACTTTATATTTATTTTGATTATTTACTTTATATTTATTTTGATTTTTTGATTATTTGATTATTTATATTTAAATATTATAAGTTTTAAGAATTGTTAGTCTAGTTGAAACAAAAAAGTTCTGGAATTTAACTAATTGTCATTGTGCATCAACTCTTAGACTTTTATTACTCAAAAACTTGTTGGTACATCACATTTGTATATATTTTATCATGTAATTCACAGGAATTTTATATATAATTTTAATAAATTTTAGAATTTTAACTTTTTAAGAAAAAATATTCTTATCAATTTCCTGAAACAACGTTTTTATGGCTTTTAGAGGTTGCCAATTGATTTAAATGATTGAGTTAAAATATAAATGCGCTAGACCTGGTTTTTTAGTAATAAAGTTGATGCACAGTGAAAACTAGTTAAATTTCCAGTACTTTTTTGTTCTAAGTAGGATAAAAATCATTAAAACCTATAATAATATTTAAAAGTGCATATGTAAAACGTACAATTAGACAAGGCAAATAATGGTGTGATTGGATATATCATAGTCCTCTTAGTTTTTTAGTTAAATACGTACTTCAAACACTTCAAAGCAAGTGGGGGTTAGAGTTTCCAAAGTAATGTTTGAATGATCTGCATTGTAACATTTCCAATCGCAAAATGATTGATCCAAAAAAGTGATACACATTTTGAACAGTTTCAAAACACTGTGAAACTTCTCTATTAGTTACCACCATGATGAATGAAGCATCACTTATCGCAAACCCTAATCGTCACCGTTTGGCATACATAAACGTTAAAAATAATAAGCATATGAGGGTAAATAACAATGCCAGGATGAAAATATTGAGTTTACTTAACAAAAGAAACAGGCTCGATATTTTTCTATAAACACAATATTTTTTCTCTTTTTCTGAATTGGTAGCCACAAACCTCGGTGCACCAAACTCGCTACACCCCTGATGTCATCTTTACTTAAATTTATTTCTGTATATGTTTTGTAATTCACTCAATGATGTATTGATTAATTTTTTATCTCAATATAAACTTTTCTATTCTATTCTCAACTTTATTTGATAGAACCAACTGTAGTTTTGCTGAACAAAAGTTTGGTTAAACCTGTGTAATATAAAAAAGGTTTGTTTTTATAAATAAAATGTGTTACGTATGAAATGCACCTGCAATACTAAGATACTGCAAAAGCAGTACACTGACATGCATCGTTGTTGCATAAAAAAAAGAGTAGGAGCTTATATCTTGTTTGGACTCAATGGCAGGAAAACAATTTTACTATATGAATATGAACATAATTAGCTATATGCTGCAAGACAAGTAATGAAACAGAATGTGTTCAGGGAACATACATAACACAAAATACACTACATGTTACACAGCACTTACAACAGTTATAAACAATACTGAGTATAGTTTGTATGTTGTATTCTCAGTATTTAGTCTATTCAGAAATTAAGTTGACCTGGATTTGATCAATCAAAACTCTAGTGTGTATAGGTTATTAGGGATATATTATTATATACTCTATGGTTTGCTGTCAGCTAGCATTTATTAATTCAAAAGAAGGAGTAATTTATATTTGGAGCAAGATACAAGAGTCATCTCATTTATTAGTTGAAATAATGAAGTGCTCTCCTGACACAGCTAAATCCAATCTATCACGCCATTAAGACATATCTCACTGATTCTATTTTTGCTAGCTAAAAAGAGCGCAGGGGCTTATTCTTTGGATAGACTCCCTGCAATCAAATAAATTATCTAGAGTAAATCTTGATTTATATTTTCAGTAGTTACATCTGCCCAGCCAGTTCAGAAACAATTTAACAGTGTCTATTTCCTATAAGGTAGGTTCATCCCGTTTACAGGTATTGAGACATTGATAGGAACTTATTTCGTCCTTCAAAACTGTTCCACGCTATAGACCAGCTACTATTGGGCGAGAAATTTGATTATTCAACTGGAAAGCAGCATGTAGGAGGTGGGTTTCGAGATTTTAAGCAACCCTTTTGATGTGGGAGGTCCTGTATAATGGGTAAGTGCTGGGCATTTGAGATCTTATTGAATCCTTTAAGTAGTGCCTCCTGATCTCTGGAGGAGCTATATTGCACAGCTCCAGGAGTCACGGAATCAAAGTTGCCACGAGAGTGCCACCTATAGCTCTCTTGACCTTATTAAGTTGAACATCAATCGCTTTAGTGTGTGCACTATTTAGCCATACAAGAGTACAATATTCAGCAGCTGAATACTCCAGTGACAAGCAGTTGTATGCAAGAGGGGTGCATTGCCCCCCCCCCAAGTTGTTCTAGCAGTGATGTAGTACATTTGCTCTGTTTTTATTTTTAACTGCTGTTTTTTGAAGATGACCTTTAATCGTCAGCAATCAATCTAATGTTAATCCCAGGTAATATGGATGATCATTGTTTTGGAGTTTTACACTATTTAGAATGAAGTTCAATTATCGATTAAATAGTCTGTTACTTAGCTGGAAGCAAGCCACTTCGGTTTTTGATGGGTTAGGATTAATGAGATAGATATATGTTGGCACTGAAAGGGTTAAATGTTGTATATTTCTTAGATAAATAAAACAATTATTATTTTTGGAGATACAATATTACTTGGCAATATATTAATGATTATAGATTAATTTTTAACACGTTTGCTGCGGTGCGGTCAGATGGAAAAATGGCGCCGATGGCTGAAATTAAAAATTCATAACACAATTACCTTAGGCGAAACACCTGCTTTAACCATGGTCAAAGTTTTACACACCTCAGAATAATTATACAAGTTATTTACGTAATTCAAAATGGAATAAATGTGTTGCCATTTGTTAACTTGTGAGTGTTGATGAAACAAAATAATGGTTCCACTCCTCGAATTCGACTGATTCGCCACAGGAGCGGGTGGGGCAGCTAGTCGAATTCGACTGGCCTGCATCGAATGTGTTAAGAAAAAAAACTCTTCTTGAAATATGTAAAGAGAGAAGGTTTTTAAAGATAAACTTGTTAAAATTGTCGTTAAAAAAATAGTAAAAATAATATTTAAAGATAAATATAGCATTGTCCATGTAAAGCTGCCACTCTGCTTTGTTAGGAAATTAATTATAAATACAAATTTTCTAAGAAGTCAAAAATCTCCCAAAACCAAAACTGAACAATATATCAAATGACTTTATAATCAGTATAACAATAAAATAATGATGCTGCAACTAATTCATGATCTTAAACTAACATAACTAAGGCAGTATAATCTCATCCCACTGACAAAAATTATTTAAAAATAAACCCAAAATACACATACATCTGAATAACAATTAAAATGAGAAAATATCACAAAAGATTTTCATCTATTGTTCATAAAGAAAATTCTTGGTAAAAGAGAAATAAAACTGAATATTCATGACACTAGAGAGGGTATTACAAAGTAAACCTTCCTGACAAATTTGATAAATTGGTACACTGTAGACAGAGACTCAATCGCATCACAAAGAATTCGATAGTGAAATATTTCGGGCCCACTGGCCCCTTCTTCAGTCACTAAACAACTCTTATTTTGTTTAGTAAATCTGTTTAGTTTAGTGACACTAAACAAAGATTGTTTAGTGACTGAAAAAGCGGCCAGTGGCCCCGAAAAATTTTACTTTCCAATTCTTTGTGATGTGACTGTGTCTCTATCTACAGTGTATCAGTTTAACAGGTATGCCGTTTTCCTTTCATTACTACTGAAATCCCTAGGCCTAGTACCCCAAATTTAATCTGAAAGTAATCCTTCCTTGATCAATTTTCTTTATTCGAGAAAGATTGAGCATGTAATACCTCAAAACTTGTTCAGTGTTGCTGATTCGAAGAACATTAAGTAAATTAGGTAGGTTTTGATATTTTAGGTATGATCACGAGGAAGTTTGAGCTTGTAATAGTAACTCAAGTTTGTTGTTCTGTGCATGCCCTAACCATACTCCACCCTGCTTTCTGTTTCTTCTCGCTAACCACTAACCAAGTATGGATCAAGTGTGGGAATATTTACTGTTCTGAAGTGGACTGTACTTTATTTCTATACACAAAACAATATCTTACTCAACGATTTGTTCAAAAGATTTTTTTATCAAAATTTATTATGCTTTACATAAGTTAACTTTGTTTTTGCAAATTTGCAGCAGTTTTTTTCAGCCACTCAATATTTTGTCAGAAACTTAAAACTAAAGGCGTTATGTACTTGGTGAAACTGTTTAATGTCCGGGGGATTGCGGAAACATGCTGAGCAAAATTGACTGTTTAGTAGTAACATCAGTCACTTGAGCTTCTTTGAGAAAACAAAATTGATCAAGGAAGATTGTCTATGTAACCCCCTTATGGAAAGAAGACAATGTATTTCAACCTTATATTAATTTTAATAATTTTTTACCACTCATTTGAGAAGAATTAGAAAAAATCAATAATTCAAAATCTTGTTTTTCAATTTTTTTTCAAAAAGTCGGGAAAAATCTGTTCTACATTTATGGTTCCAGGAAAGGGAATATAGCTCAGGAATGTTTCAGGTGTGGAAAGTGCTGATAAACAGAACCATCAAATGACAACATCTGGTCACAAAATAAAGATATATCTTTGTCAGAAAATATCTGCCAGTAAGCCACTTTCTAATCAGTATGTAATTTGGCCATGAGATAAACAAAATATTTTAGTCAGAAAATATTCACCCAATGCCTTATCAGCAGTGAAAAGAGACAGATAACATTAATGATTAGGAATTCACACACAAATGCAATGAATTAAAGCCATTCAGTTTTTTCAAGAGTCCAGATGTCCTATCTGCCTGAGCTTCACCCTTGTTTATCATGACTCTTTCTTATCACTTCCTGTCTGATAAAAAACACCTGGTGGAAACATTCCATTCTATTAACAAATCATCTCACATTTTGAAATTAATTAATTACGCTTCTAGTTTTATTGTGTATTTTGAAAAATAAGAGATGTTTATGATGAATTTAAGATATTAGTTTATTTATTTAGGTTTGTTTTTAATAATAAAAAAAATCATAAAAAAATCTAGGGAATTGAATTGAAAAATTAAGTGTTTAAGATTATATATTATGTCAAAACTAATCAACATGAGTTTAGCATTTTTATATTAAAATATTTAAATTTTATTTCAATAGTCTTTTTCTTTTTACAAAGTCTTAAAGGATTTATGTTTTAAATTGCACTTGCTTAATTAACATTTACTGACCCAGAATAGTTTATTATTTGTTAAATTTAAAACAAAATGTATACTAGTACTGTAATGTCTGGAAATATTTATGGTATTATTGGCTGTATAATTTTTTATGAATGTGAGTAGCATTTATATATTTTTAATTCAGTATGATCGCCAATTACATCAACCTCTTAAATTTAGTTATGCTAATTTCAATCAACTGTTGTGATCTGTATTTTAATAAGTTTTATTACTAAACCAGACCTAAAATAGCAGGTCATTTTTAAATTTTCTCTAGGCTTTTAAGTTTTGTAATTTCCTCATGGTAAATTTCAATTGCGTACTAATTTGAGCATTATATTCCATTTAGCTAAATTTTATAATTTTTAAAACTTAAAATAAATACTTACTGTGTGGAAAAAAATGTAAAGAATCGTACCCTGAGAGTAAATAAAATGTTACCCATTCTCTAGTTTTTGAAATTACTGTATGTCATTTTATAGATTTTTAGGGTATATTATGGTTCATATTGGAGAAATCCCCAAAGTACTATGCACTGTTTTTACTGACTGATTCCACATTATTTGCTGATTCACTGGTGTAAAGCTATTTGAAACGTTTTCTGAGACATACTCAAAAAGTACTCAGAACCGAGAACAGATTTCAGTAAAGGACCGAAACGAAAGAAATGGAACTGACCCATCACTAGCAGTAACAAGTAAAAATGCATTTATAAAAAATTCAAATTATAAGAATTATTATTAAATATACTTAAAAAATGGAATTAATGAAAATATTGAATTAGGTATCTTTCATCTAAGAAAACCAAGGAAAAACATGTTGTATTCACAGAAAATACAAAATGTAAACTATTTTAGGAATAGATGTTCACTGGTATGGCAACCGATTGACTTCCTTGCCAAGACAACCAAACATTCACACATCAAAACATTATTACAACCAAATACAACCATTCAAAATATTGTGCAATTGATCCAACCACACATGTACAGTGATATTGACACAGCAATCCTTACATCTACAAAGGTCTTACCCACCCTTTTACTTAGAATGGTAATTACCATCCATCCAAAACGGTATATGTTAATGCAAGTTTTAACCCTTTGACCGCCGAGGAATTACTTACGCTGTGTTCCAGAACCGTCGAGCCAAGTTGCGCTAGCACTACCGCCAGGTGCTGAGCCAACTCGGCGGTGTGTTACCCAAAACCGCCAATCATTTTCAGACGATTTTGCATAAATACAATTAAATATTTACTAATTTGAAAGATAGAATAATTTTTTTAGTATTATTTATTATGTAAAGATATTCTCTACAGATATATGAAAGCGGTTTTGTTTTTAATTTAATTTAGACTCAAAAATTAAAAATAACTAACAAAATCATGTTAAAATTTTGTAATATTTTTTTAAATTTCAATAAAATTATTAATATTAAAAATAAAAACGAATTTGAGCTAGAAATACTCATAAATAACATTGATTTTTTAATTTTAAAGAAGTTTGTATATTATGCAACAATCAATATAATGCTTACTTATGTAGCCTTATTGCATTATTTTTCAACATATTATAATGTATTATTCCAGAAGTGCCTGAAATGTAATAAAAAAGCTAATGTAACACAAATTAATTATAACATCACTTATAATTAATTAATTAAAAAATATATGTAAATTGTTATACCAACAACTCAAAGATTCCCAGGACTGCTTGAGAAAAGATAATTTTCACCACAAAAATATTTAAAAACTTACTGAAACACTGTTTTAAATTTAAAAACAAGTTTATTCAACACAATTTTATTTACACTATGTACATATTTATTGTGTGTTTATATTTTGCACAAACAAGCTGATAATTCACAGACATCTTCCTTCATTAATCATTTTTGTTATCGTATATTAATTTAATAAATTAAATAAACATTGTTGAGGCTATTGTCTTAAAGAGTGTCTATTCCTTTTCTTTGAGATATGCCATTTATTTATTCCTATAAATAAAGAACCTGTGGCAAAATTACCAAACACCGATTAGATCGGCTCACGGCGATTTTGGCCCTCGGCGGTTCTGGCTATGAAGTGGTGAGCCGATGTAGTTGGCTTCTGGTGGTTTTGGATACTACCTACAAAGCCGATCTCATCAGCCCTTGGCGGTCAAAGGGTTAATGCAGCTATCACATATAAAAATGATAACGAAACGGATATGTTTCTTGAAAAAAGTCGTGACAAAATCAGTGATCTCTTTTATAATTTTAATTTAGAATTATATATTAAAACTATTATAAGTAATTTTAACAATTAAAATCCTACCCTTTCCTGAACTTTGCTGTTTGGAGCTGCGGAGCAGTTAAAAGAGGTCATTTCTCGATGTTTGTCCCAGGATCGATCATAAACCACCACATCACACACTTGCGAGTCCTGTTATAAGAAATTACCAGATTTATTAAGGTGTTGAAATAAAAAAATCCTTTATTGATGTGGCAAAGTTGGTAGTGTTATAAACATATTGTATTGTTTTTCTTAATGCCACAGTTTAAAAGAATATGCCTAATTATGTTTTGTTTTTATTAATATGCTGTTGTTATTATTAATACCATTCATTTATGAATTTTTTATTAGGGTTGTATCAGTTCTTTACAAAATTATTGGTTCCAATACCTATTTCCAATTCTCAATTCCAATTACACAATTACCAAAATCATAAAAAAAGAATAAAATGTCATAATCTCTCATGTAACTTTCATTTTCATTCATGGATTAATTTCATTCCGTACTAATAGTACTGTGTTACAATTTATGTTTTACATATATATATATATATATATTGTTATACAATGTGAAGGAAAAGTACCAGAACAAATTAATAATAATTAATAACAATTACAGATAGAGCAATAAAACTTAGTACATCATTACTGTATCTATTAGTCTAAATTTTGAAGTAACTGATATTTTTGTGCTCATATTTGGGGGATGGCTTACAAGGAGTTAGAAAAAAATCTTAAACGAGAGCATAGGTTTAGTAAATCAAATTAAAGGTCTTTAATAGTATAATTTAAACCCACAACAAAAGTTTCCGAACTCAAAAGTTTCGCTCTTTATAAAATAGACGATTTAATATTATTTTCCTTGCTCTAGCACACTATACATTTCTTTATATTTGACTTGTATCGAAATAGTTCATAATTTTAAATATAATAATGTTGAGAATTGCATTGATAAGTAAGCTTTACTCCTAGCAGGTTAGTAATAATTTACCTAACTTATTTATTATATGTATTTTCCTTAAGTTTTAATTTGTATTTATTACTAGCTGTTTACCTGTTGTACCGGGTCTTTGACCGGTACATTTCGGTTTTTTTTTCGTTGTCTGCCAGGCTGCCTGAGATCGCTCACGCTCTGCGTTCCGCGTACTTTGGTAGCCGTTGGCCCAGTTCCGTTTCGTTCCGTGTTCCAGCAGCTTCGGTCAGGTTGGCCGGTCTGGTCAGTCTAGATGGTTCTAGAAGAGTTCTACTCGGCCGAACCTCCTTACCATGTTTGGCTAGACAAACTAAAACTCCAGGGTCCTCGAGTGGGACATTTTCCCTCAGCCGGTCGTCCGGGCAAAGTTCTACCATCCACACTGCCAGCCTGGCCTGAGGACCATGTATAGAGGCCATTGGTGACCCTGCTGCCCCACCTACATCTTTGGGTATGAGTCTTCTGTCCTCAGGTCAGTGCTTTCCATCTTATTTTCCCGGCGGCTGAGCTGGGGGGGTTTTGTTGGTGCATCGTTTAAAAGAAAAAAAAGAAAAAAAAAACAAGTGCATAGAAAGAAGAAAAAAAAATGTTTATGGATATATATTTATGTGGCCTAGGCCTAAGACTGAACAGTGATTAATGCAACACAGCCATTGGGGACATATTTATTTATTAAAGAAAGAAAAACTTTAAATTACACAAAGAACGTTCGCTGTTAATATTTATTGTTATTTATTTTTAATTAGTTTATTTTCTTGTTACATTTGTTTAGATTTTTATATTTGTTAGGTCCCCATTGTTAAATCCTGTTATTATTGATTTATATGCTTAGGCCTAGTTATTGTTATTTATTTTTTTTGTTAAGTGTATTAGGGGGGGGTTTTGAAGTGAATTTTTACTCGAACGGTACCGTGTTATATTTTCTTTTAAATTATTTAATTTTTAAACTTTCACCAAAAGGGGATTATTGTTCTTTTGCTTAACTTTTAATTCGGAGCTGCCCAGGGATTCCGGCTTACTCCCTGGCCCGGTGGAATCAAGGGATGTGTGGGCTAAATTGCCGATTTAAATGTTGTGATCCAGAAGTTTTCTAAATTTTCACTTTTATTTTGGGGTTATCTAAATTTGTTTCTTAATGGTCATTTTTAAATTGTTAATAATTTGTCTTACGTTTTGGGTGTCTCAGGCCCAACCGCAGATAGGCCATAGGCCATGTAATTGTTAACTTTGGTATTCGTAGAGTTTGTTGTTTTTGTAGCGTTAAGTGTTTTGGTAGCTTTTGTCGTTATATTGTTAAATTTTGTGTGTTTTGTTATTTATTTAACTGCAAATTATTGTTGTGGCCTTCTGCCTCTTTTTATTGTGGCCTTCTGCCGTTTTGATTAATTAATTATTTTGATTTTTTGGTAATAAACTAGTTTTGCTCAGCTGCCGAGTTTTATTTTGGACCCTCCAACTGCCACCCGTGATCCCATCGCTCGACTTGTTTTGAGCCATCCCCCGGTTGGCACGCTTACCAGCTTTGGTGGGGGGGATAGGTCTCAATTGGTAGCAGAGCGTGGTTGCCTAAAAAAAAAAAAAAAAAAAAAAAAAAATTAATTCTTTCTTGGTTGACGGTGGGTGTTTGCCAGTTAGTAGGCCATGGTTGGCCGACCTACCGTCAAGGTGTCTTGGTATTGTATAAAAAAAAAAAAAAAAAAGAGGAAATAAAAATTATTTAAAAAGCAAAACAATTAGAAAATCCGAATAAATAATTTAACTTACAAAAAAAAAAAAAAAAAAAAAAAAAAAAAAAAAAAAAAAAAAAAAACTAGGCAATCCGCTTGGTTACTTTGTTGAATGGGTTTAATGGGTGGATTGGAGTGGTCGGCAGTGGCTCGGTAGGCTGAGGGTTTAGTTCGTCTTGGACCCTGGAGTTGTCGTTTTTTGTGTACTGTTGAGAATTTTGTTTTGCGAGATGGCCTATCTGCAGAATGTTGCGCTCCTGGTCAAGGAGGAGTTGATTTTCGAATTGAGGTCGCGGGGTGTGACTCCGGAAGGGGATGTTTTGAATCTCCGGAGGTTGCTGCGGGAGCAGTTGTCCGCGGGTACGGCGGTGGATTGGTCTGATCTACTGGAGGTTGGTGAGGAGTTGTCTGTTTGTAAACGTAAGGTGGAAGATTGGGAAGGGGTGTTAGAGGATTTGCAGTTTGAACCTCCAGTGGGTCGTGACCGGGCCTGCCGCCTTGCACGTTTGGGGCATCTGCTTGCCCGTTTAAGGCTGGTCAACCGGGCACCGGGGTTGGAACCATCGGATAGGGGGTGGATCTTGGAGAGTGTGTCTAGGCTGGAGAAGATTTTTCAGGCACTCTCCGGTTCCACGACTCCTACGGGTCTGGGTCAGCGGCCTGCTTTCGCTCTTTCGCCTAACGTGTCGAGGCCGCAGGCTGAGACAACGGCTCTCACTGTGCCTGAGGTTCCTTCTGAGCCTGCAGGCGTTTCTGTTGAGGTTGCTTGTGGTTCGGCTCCAGCTGCCGTTCCGTCTGCTTCTTTGGGTTCACCTGCTCTTCTGCAGCTGAGCTACCACAAGCTGCCTAACCCTCTCACGCCCATGATCCAGAATCTCCCTGTGATCGATGGGATGGATCCTGAGGAGCTTCTTAAGTTTCTGGTGGCCTTTCTCAGACTTAGTGAGATGCCCGGCATGCAGGCTGGGGACTTGCTTCGTCTGGTTTTCCCTTATTGTAGAGGTCCCGTTGGGGAGTTGCTGAGTTCTGTCTTGGCCAGTGATGCCTCGGTGGACTCGTTCCATCGAGAGTTACTTTCGTCGTTTCTTCCCATTCGACTCAGGGAGAGGATGGTCATGGACAGATTTTATCGGTCGCAGGGTAGGGGCGAGTCTCTGGCAGCCTATGTATCTTCAGTCAAGGAAGCTCGGCAAGCGTTGCGCCTCACCCTTTCTGAAGCTGACACCGTTCGTGTCATCCTGGATGGCATTTCTCCAGAAGAACGGTGCAGATTGGTTTTTGCTGGTGTTCCTTCTACTTTTTGGGAGCTGCATCAGCTGTGCATTGTTTCGCGCAGCGTGCAGTTCTCAGACCAGCAAGGGAGGGATTCTGAGAGTCATCGTGCTCTCCCCAACCGTCGACCGGCTATGTCTTTAGGTGTGAGTCAGCCAGTGGAGGGTCGTGGTTCTCGGCCTCCTGTTCTGTGTTTTGCTTGTGGCCAACCTGGTCACATTCGACGTGACTGTCCACGTGCTCGAGGTCGTGGGGCGGGAAACGCTCAGCGCGGGGGGTTGCCTCCACAGTAGCTCCCCGCGTTGTTGCGACTGACCGTGGCCATTTGCCTCTGACGCGTGCCCATAGCAGGAGCGTCGGGGATGTTTCGGGCCTTGCTGGCATGGCTTCCCTGGGACTTAGGGCGGTCACCTCGGTGTGTCCTGGCGTTTTTGTATCTTTTGGTGGTACGGTGTGTCGAGCCCTTCTGGATTCTGGTTCGGCATGCAGTATCATCAGCCTTTCTCTTTTTGAGTCCCTTGACGCCTTAGGACTTGTCAGGCATACCGAGCCTTCTTCTATTACTTGCTGGACGGCATCCCAAACTCCTCTACCCATACTTCTAAAGGCGTCATTACATTTTAAAATTGAAGGATTTTCCTGGAGGTGGGGTTTTCTTGTTGCCAAGGACCTGGCGGTTTCTTGTATCCTAGGGGCAGACTTCATTTCCAAGAGTGGTATGGTGCTTGACCTCCAGAAGCGCCAGATATTTTTCAAGTTTAATCGGCGAGTTTTGGTGCCTCTAGTAGGTGATTCTGACTGCCCTCCTGCAGTCAGAGAGGTGGGTTGTGAGCCCGAACAACCCAAGGTGGATCCAGTTGGTCATCTCCCCCCTGAGCAGGCGGAGGCCATTAGGAGGCTGTGTTTGCGGTTTCCTGATGTCCTTACGCCAGAGCTTGGGGTCACTTCTCTTCTGGAGTATGAGATCCACCTCACCGATTCTCAGCCAGTTAGAAGTCATCCGTACAAACTTGCTCCCCCAAAGATGGAGGTTATGAGGGCTATGATTGAGGATCTTCTGAGCAAGGGTGTGATTGAACCGTCTCGTTCTGCTTATGCCAGTCCAGCTTTTCTTGTGCCCAAGCCTAATGGTAAGTCTAGGCTTGTGATGGATTATCGGAGGCTCAACGCTAAGGTCGCTATTGACTCGGTACCTCTGCCTGATTTGCATTCTGCGTTTGATTGGTTCGGTAAGGCTAAGTTTTTCAGTGTGTTTGATTTGAACCAGGCCTACCATCAGATTCCATTGAAGAAGGAATCACGGCCTATGACTAGCTTCTGTGTTCCCTGGAATCTTTACCAGTTCACTAGGGTTCCTATGGGTCTTGCTGTGGGTGCCCAGACTCTTACTCGGCTGCTTGATTCCATCTTCCATGATGTGAAGTTCAAGTTTGTCTTCAATTACCTGGACGATCTTCTTGTCTACAGTGAGACTTTCGGGGAACACATGCAACATCTGGAGGAAGTTCTTAGTCGCCTCAAATCAGCTGGCCTTACCGTCAATCCAGAGAAAGTCACTTTTGCTCGTCCTGAGATTTCTTTTCTGGGTCATCTTATCTCTTCTCGAGGCGTCTGCATAGATCCTGCGAGGACCCAGGGCATTCGGGATTTTCCTCCTCCCAGAGATGCCAAGGGGATTGCCCGTTTTGTGGGGATGGTGAATTTTTACCGTCGCTTCATCCCTAACGTGGCCGAGCTTGCTGCCCCGTTGAACGAGCTGCGAAAGAAAGGTGTCCCTTTTGTGTGGGGCCAAGCTCAGCAGACTGCCTTTGATGCTCTCAAGGAGGCTATCATGCAACCTCCTGTCCTGCGTATGCCTGATTTCAGCAGAGAATTCATTCTTCAGACTGATGCCTCCTCCTCCGCCATTGCTGCTGTTCTTTCTCAGGAGTTTGATGGGGTCAGGCAGCCCATCGCTTTTGCTTCGAGGACGTTGTCTCACCAGGAAAGGAAAGCTTCTTCCATCTATGAGTTAGAGTGTCTGGCTGTTGTCTTTGGTACGGACAAGTTTCGGCGTTTCTTGGAACACGCTGAGTTCTTGCTGGAGACGGACAATCAGGCACTGTCTTGGCTTCTTGCCCATCCCAGACAGCTTGGGAAAATTGGTCGCTGGGTGGTCAAAATTTCTGCCTTTAAGTTCCGAGTTCAACATCTTAGGGGTACCCAGAATGTCATCGCGGATGCTCTGTCCCGCATGTACCACGAACCCAGTGATCCACCGACTGAGGCTGTTGCTCAGTGTGGTGCTGTTCTTCTGGATTTTCCTCTGGCTTTTGACGACCTACTGTCCCATCAGCAGAAAGATCCTGAGCTGTCAGTCATCTTAGGTGAGCTTCAAGAGGGAGGTGCCCACCCTCCCTATTTTCTGTCCAAAGGGGTACTCTGTTGCCGTCCTCGACAGAGGGGTGAACCCCGTGTAGTGCTGCCTAGTCATCTAGTACCGATGGTCTTTCAGTATTATCACTCTTCCCTTGTGGGCGGTCATCTTGGCATTCATAAGACCATCGCTAAGATTCGTAGGTACTTCATCTGGAAGGGCATGGACCGGGATGTTGCTGGCAGAGTGCGGGCTTGTCACCTGTGCTCTCTCAGCAAGCCTAGTCAGAATGCAAGGTTAGGGTTGTTATCTTCTGAGGTGGCCGAGCGTCCTTTTGAGAAGGTGTTCATCGACTACGTGGGTCCTTTTCCCCGTAGCAAGTCAGGTAGCTCCTACCTACTTGTTTGTGTGGATGCTTTCTCGAAGTTCGTTTGGCTTTTCCCACTTCGGAGTGCCACGGCTAAGCTCACCATCCGTGCTCTCCAGTCCCAACTCTTCCAGCACTTTGGTGTGCCTTCCACTCTTGTGTCCGACAACGGTAGCCAGTTTACCTCCCATGAGTTTCGTAGGTTCTGTTTTGGCAATGGTATCAGGCATGTGACTACCTCTCCGTATTACCCACAGCCTTCTCATGCAGAGCGGTTCAACCGCAATCTTCGGTCTGCCCTTATTTCCTTCCATGCTGAGAAGCAGAACACCTGGGATGAGAGTCTCTCTTGGCTCCAGCTTGCTTTTAACTCTTCTAAGCATGAGAGTCACAATGCCACTCCCTTCGAAATTCTACATGGCTACCCTCCTAACAACCCTTTGTCCAACTTGTGGAGGTTAGAGGATCTTCTACCTACGCCAGGTGCCACTGACGTAGTGTCCACGTGGCGGGCTGCTCGGCGCAACCTGCTACGTGCTAGAGAGAGAGTGAGGAGGAGGTATGATAAGGGTCGTACTCCTAACCCTTTTCAGGTTGGAGATCTGGTTCTTTGTCAGGCTCACCCGGTCAGTTCGGCCGCGGAACGAAGAGCTGCAAAGTTGTGCTATCGGTGGTCTGGTCCCCACCGCATCGACAGGTTTTTGTCACCGGTGACTGCTCTGCTGGTTGATCCCCAGTCAGGCAGGGTGTTCAGGAAAGCCCATGTGTCCCAGCTTAAGGCTTTCCGGGGAACGGTTGATCCAGGAGTTGGTGTTCCTGGGGGTTTCTTGGGGCAAAGAGATTGATCACCTCTGCGCCCTAGGTGGCTGTTCTGAGAGAGTCTCCTTTCTCTCTTTTCTGGTCGGGCCCGACCGTCAGGGTAGTTCGCTCCCTGTTTGAGGGGTTTCCCCTCTTAGATTCTCTTTGGCGTCCGTGGAGCACCACTCTTTGGAGGTTTCTTCTTCTTCCTCTTGGTTCCCTGAGGTACCGAGTTTTTTTCCCTGCCTGGGTGTGTTGAGGTTTTGCAGAGGGAGGTTGTACCGGGTCTTTGACCGGTACATTTCGGTTTTTTTTCGTTGTCTGCCAGGCTGCCTGAGATCGCTCACGCTCTGCGTTCCGCGTACTTTGGTAGCCGTTGGCCCAGTTCCGTTTCGTTCCGTGTTCCAGCAGCTTCGGTCAGGTTGGCCGGTCTGTTCAGTCTAGGTTGTTCTAGAAGAGTTCTACTCGGCCGAACCTCCTTACCATGTTTGGCTAGACAAACTAAAACTCCAGGGTCCTCGAGTGGGACATTTTCCCTCAGCCGGTCGTCCGGGCAAAGTTCTACCATCCACACTGCCAGCCTGGCCTGAGGACCATGTATAGAGGCCATTGGTGACCCTGCTGCCCCACCTACATCTTTGGGTATGAGTCTTCTGTCCTCAGGTCAGTGCTTTCCATCTTATTTTCCCGGCGGCTGAGCTGGGGGGGTTTTGTTGGTGCATCGTTTAAAAGAAAAAAAAGAAAAAAAAAACAAGTGCATAGAAAGAAGAAAAAAAAATGTTTATGGATATATATTTATGTGGCCTAGGCCTAAGACTGAACAGTGATTAATGCAACACAGCCATTGGGGACATATTTATTTATTAAAGAAAGAAAAACTTTAAATTACACAAAGAACGTTCGCTGTTAATATTTATTGTTATTTATTTTTAATTAGTTTATTTTCTTGTTACATTTGTTTAGATTTTTATATTTGTTAGGTCCCCATTGTTAAATCCTGTTATTATTGATTTATATGCTTAGGCCTAGTTATTGTTATTTATTTTTTTTGTTAAGTGTATTAGGGGGGGGTTTTGAAGTGAATTTTTACTCGAACGGTACCGTGTTATATTTTCTTTTAAATTATTTAATTTTTAAACTTTCACCAAAAGGGGATTATTGTTCTTTTGCTTAACTTTTAATTCGGAGCTGCCCAGGGATTCCGGCTTACTCCCTGGCCCGGTGGAATCAAGGGATGTGTGGGCTAAATTGCCGATTTAAATGTTGTGATCCAGAAGTTTTCTAAATTTTCACTTTTATTTTGGGGTTATCTAAATTTGTTTCTTAATGGTCATTTTTAAATTGTTAATAATTTGTCTTACGTTTTGGGTGTCTCAGGCCCAACCGCAGATAGGCCATAGGCCATGTAATTGTTAACTTTGGTATTCGTAGAGTTTGTTGTTTTTGTAGCGTTAAGTGTTTTGGTAGCTTTTGTCGTTATATTGTTAAATTTTGTGTGTTTTGTTATTTATTTAACTGCAAATTATTGTTGTGGCCTTCTGCCTCTTTTTATTGTGGCCTTCTGCCGTTTTGATTAATTAATTATTTTGATTTTTTGGTAATAAACTAGTTTTGCTCAGCTGCCAAGTTTTATTTTGGACCCTCCAACTGCCACCCGTGATCCCATCGCTCGACTTGTTTTGAGCCATCCCCCGGTTGGCACGCTTACCAGCTTTGGTGGGGGGGATAGGTCTCACTGTGCATTATTGGGCGATTAACAAATGAACAGAAATCTTATAGTTTATTTTAAATGTTAAATTTCAATGAGCATCACTTAGCCTTTTTCAAAAGTTTTCATTTTATTTGTTTTTATCTAACATCTGATGGTGTCAAATAAATAAAGTAGCTCCATTACATTATCATTGAAACTTTAAAGGCAACTGAGGTGGAGCCCTTAAGTTGAAAGTGAATGAAACCATGCCAGAAACCTTCCTGGGAGTGAGCTCTACAAGTTCTCAAAGTTTCTTGGTGATCCAATATGTGGTTTAGTAATGCATAAAGGACAAACAGACATACATTCGTTTTTATATAAATATGGATTTGAGACTAATTAATAAAAGACTTTTTTTACTCTTTACTCCTGTGGCCACTCAAATCCAAGGTGATTTTTGGCCTCGCCAACAAGTTGCCTCCACAATCCTCTATCCTCTGCCATTTCGATGTCTCCACCAAGACTTCTCACATCCTGTTCCACTTGGTCATCCCATCTTATTCTTGGTCGTCCTAGAGGTCGCCTTCCTGCTGGTTTCCCCATCCATACCCTTCTTATCATTTTTTCTTCTTCCCTTCTCCTCACATGACCAAGCCATCTTATTCTTCTGCTTCTAACCACCGCCACAATATCAGGTCTCTTGTACAGTTCTCTAAGCTCTCTGTTCTTTTTTATTCTCCACACTCCTGATTCATAGGTAGGTCCATATATTCTTCTTAAAATTTTGTTTTCAAATATAATCAATCTATTTTGTTATACATTGTTAGGGTCCACACCTCAGATCCATATAATAAAACAGGATGTACAATAGCTATATACATTCTTATTTTTGTGGGTCTTGACAGTAGTTTACTTTGGAATAGTTTCAGGAGACTCCAGTAGCATCTATTTGCTGCATTAATTCTGACTTGTATTTCCTCTTCCATTTTATTTTGGCTAGTCAAAGTAACTCCTAGATACTTGAACTCTTCAGTGGTTAAAAATTTGTAATCCATTACATCCAGTGTTGAGTTGATTGGCTCTGCCTGTCTCCCTATCTTCATATATTTAGTTTTTTCTTCTTTCACTTGAAGACCTACTTTGTTGGCTTCTTTTAACAGGACACCTGCTAGCGTTTTTAGATCATTTTTATTATCAGCTACTAATGCCACATCATCAGCAAATGCTAAAATATTGATTATACCTTCAATGTTTGCGCCTATTTGTACCGATTTTGTCACTTTCAGTGTTTCTTCAAGAGCGAGGTTGAACAACAGTGGTGACAACGCATCTCCTTGTCTTACCCCTGTTTTAACATCAAAAGTGTCTGTAAATTCTCTTTCTATTCTTACTTTCCCTCTTGAGCCTTCAACACACATTTTTGTTAGTCTAATTATCTTTTCTGGGATTTTTTTTGTCTAAAATATGTCCACAATTTTGATCTTACAATGCTATCATAGGCCTTTCTAAAGTCAATGAATAATATATATAGATTTTTGTTATATTCCCAGTATTTTGAGGCCAGCTCTTTTATAATAAATATTTGGTCAGTAGTTGATCTGTCTTTCATAAAGCCTGCTTGTTGTTCTCCTATTATTTCTTCTCCATATCTTTTTAGTTTGTTTAATATTAGTTTTCACAGTATTTTATATGTACAATTAAGTAGTGATATTCCTCTATAGTTTGTACATTCCTACAATGTCATTTATTTTAATGAAATAAAAGACATTTCATTAAAATAAATTAATTTACTCTCTACCTTAGAAATGGAATAGTAATATATGTTCTCTCACCATAACAAAATGTGTAGTGCATTTATGCCCTACACCCAAGTCAAGCCTTGCAGGGTCAGTCAAATGAAATATTGTAAAAGCAACCCTTATTGGCCAGCCGGGTGAACACCCTTAGTAAAAGTTATTGAGACTATTAAGTATCTTTTGTACAAAATTTAAACTGTACCACCTACATAAGTTAAACGGTTAATTTAATTTGTTAATCCTTTTGAGAACAACCTCCAATGTAACAGAAGTCATAGTTCTGTTTGTAACAGATGTAACATGTAACAGAAGACAACGAACTTCCAATTTAACGGAAGCTGTGCGATAATGCTTTTAGTTTTATCTTAAGAGATATTTTCACTGAATAGATAAAAAACGTAGATAAATAACCAAGGTAAGGAAATATAATAGATTTCATTGTAGTATGTTAATGATATTTGTGCACTCAATAGATATTTTCACTGAATAGATAAAAAACGTAGATAAATAACCAAGGTAACGAAATATAATAGATTTCATAGTAGTATGTTACATGATATTTGTGCACTCTATCTGTTTAATCATGAATTACCGCATCCCTACCACCGCCATGTATAGACAACGACTGTTAATTGTCAGTTACTAAGTTATGTTTACATTATGAACTGTGCTATATAAATTTGTTGTCTTTATAATTATCTACTGTGTATTATATTGTTTATGTTGTCTTTTCTGTATTCTGTTTATAGTTGACTGAAATAATTTATAACAATATATTATATACACAACTGTAAATAAGGAAATAAATACCGATGTAAAGTTACATATGTATAGATAAATAAAATGTATTATATGACATAATTTATTTGAAAAAGCATAATTTTGATTTAAGTACAAGAATACATTATTATTTAGCTAATATACTAAAATCAAAAAACACTATCAACATATCCCATAAAATGCAAGTTATTGAATACATTAAGGGTTTTTATATTAAATTTAAATATTTTCCAATAGAAATCTTGAAAACAGATGTTAATAGAGTTATTTTAAATAAATAATATTTAATTTTACTTTTTTAAGTGAAAATGATTTTTGATAATGTAATTTTAAGAACACAGTGCCAACGGTTTAACTGAATAAAGAATCAACGAACGTGAATTGTTAAAAATGCAACACGTGAATTTATAAAAGAAAACAAGATACAACTGTATTTTGACTGGGGAATGTTTTGTAAAAAGGATGGACTGTAAAGGCCAGGTGCTCTTCATCAAACAGAAAGTGATTACAAAAGTTATGATAATAAATGGGCTGCTATCAGCAACTTTCAAAAACACAACAGAAGAACCTAAATTATTTCACTATTCCAAGTAAATACGTAACAATTATTATTATTAAATTGAAAATAACTATAATTAAGTACCCTTTATTAATGTTTTATAATAATACATGACCGGTTTCGGCTGTTACGCCATCTTCAGAGTGTAAATAATATAACCTATCAGAAATGAACAATTATAAAAAAATTAAACACATGAAAATAACATATGATTAATTTAGTGTGTGGGTAAGTTGAATGTTACTTTTGATTCTTATGTTTTTTAATTTCTCTTATTTTTTCATACATAGGATTTTTTCATGTTAGTTTGTGTATTTAATATGTTCTGTGGTTCATTATAATTGTTTATGTATATGTGTAAATTTTCCTTGGAATTAATTTTTTCTCCTTTCTTCTCATATTCTAAAATTGTAAAATTTTCATTGATATTTTGGTAACTGTGATCTGACTGGAGAAATTTATGAAATTATAATAAATTGAATAATAATTATAGTTATTATTCAATTTATTACAATAGTAGCCCTAACTAGTGAACCAACTTATACAACTATTATTATTTTTTTATTAAATACGGATACAAAAATAACTGCTGACTAACTGAAATAGATGGCTCATGCAAATTGTGTAATTGGTATAGCAAAACTGAACATATTCTATTGTAAAAATTAAATTTAGAAAAAATATGTAGGAATTTTTATTAGACTATATCACAATAAAGAATGTTTTGTGAGTAATTACATATTACATTAGTAAGGATTGAGTGACAAATAAACATTTTACTCTATAATAATAAAGGAAACACCTAACAAATAACACATGACAATCTAGCACTAAGTGATGGCAAGGAGGTAAACAAGACTTGGACCTATCTTTACTGAGAGCGAAAGTTACCATGTGCCTACGGCCAGCCTAAGTATCAAATTTCCCTCTAATAGTACCAACCTCTTTGCATCTATTTTATTTCATTTTAATGTCTCTACAAATAACCATATAAAAGTGAGGGGCGCTGAAATCAAATTGGACGTTCACCTTGCAATGGTTTACAAAAACATTTAAAGTAAAAAAAATTTGAATTACAAGTCTAACCTATTTAAATGCAAAGAAAATTTTATTCTGAATTTAATAATAGGTAGTTTGTCTGTTTATGTCTATGATTCATCAAACTTTCGCTAGTTTCCTTTTTTCTTACACTGCTGGGACACCTTTTTGATCAGACTTTGTGTAGAAGGTTTGAATTTATTTTCCTGTGATCACTATTTCTCAATATGACTTTTACAAAAATCTGAAATCCACACAAAACAATCTTCTGCATTGATTGTTATCATTAACAACACGCAATATTGAATGTAAGAATATGTTTTGATCGAAAAAAAACTGTCAGTTCCCCCGGGGGCGCTGAGTAACCGTATCACTCCAAACTGTCAGTGGCCCTCAGGGGCTCTGAGCACCAATCTAGGCTTAACATACAAACAGTTATGTTTTAATCTAATTTAAATGTTAAATTTCAATGAAATCACTATGCTTATCTAACAATTGATGGTGTCAAATAAATACAGTAACTCCATTACATTTTCATTTAAACTTTAAAGGCCACTGGGATAAAGCGCTTGAATAATACCATGCCAGGAACCTTCCTGGGAGTGAACTCTACAACTTTCATAGAGATTCGGTGAGTGTTTTAGTAATGCATAAAGGACAAACACACATACGTTCGTTTTTCTACACATAGATTTGACAATAAATAATAAAAGTAATTCCAGTAAAATAAATTGATTTACCCTCTAACTTAAAAAGGGAGCAGTAATAATAATGTTCACTGAACATAATAAATGTGCACAATGCAATTTATACCCTACTCTCAAGATTTTTGTTTGAGGTGTCAGTCAAACAAAATATTATAGAAGTAACATCCTGCCTGTTGCAGGGCAAGGGAGGCAAAGTGACTAAGAGAGAGGAACATGTTGTGAGAGAATGACTTAGTGAGGCAGGCTCGTAGCTACTCCTAGCGACAGCTGTAACAAAATCAACAACTAAATTCCTCCCAGTGCCCAACTGACCAGCCAGATGAACACCCTTTCTAAAAGTTATTGAGGCTATTAAGAATCTTTAGTAAAAAGATTAAAAAGTACCACCTAGAAATATGATTTTATGTTAAATAGTTAATTTAAATTTTTATACTTTTGAGACCAACTTCCGATATATCAGAAGTTTTAGTTCTAGTAAAGAAAACGAACTTCCAATTTATCGGAAGCTACACAGTAATGGTTTTTTTCCTTGTGACATATTTTTACTGCAATTTTGTAACCAATGTAACAAAATATAAGAGATTTTATAGTATTATGTTACAACATGATATTCGCAAATTCTATCTGTTAAATCGTGCATTACCCATCTATCGACAACAGCAGTAAATGTCAATTGCTAAGTCATGTTTACATTGTGTTCTGTGCTATATACAATCGGTTGTCTTTGTAGTTAGTCTGCGTATTGGATTGTTAAAATTGTTATTTGTGTATTCTGTTTATACTGAGAACACAGTTTATATATTTTCAGCCTGTTCAGCATTACAATACGAACTGAATTGCTTGAAAATTGCAGTTTTCTGGTTTTTCTTGAACTGTGAACAAATATAAGTTGTATCTAACTTCGAATTTCTCCAGAGTGAAACTATTTCAAGTTGTTCGGAAACATATTCCATGAAAAAAGTAGTACTGATTACTTTTTAGTATTTTTAATAACATGGGTTATGGTGGCTTGATAACATTTTTTTTTAATTTTCAAATTTACTTTCAAGTATTAAATTAAGTATTATTTTTCCTTCACACACTACCAACTAAAATTATTTTATATTAACTCAAAGGAAAAAGTTTGAATTTGTACATAAACATTAAGAAAACGCTGATTTGAAAAAAAATATTATTAATTATGTAACTATATGATACAAATCTTAAGGTTCAAAGTGGGTTAAGTAACAAAAAACATTTTATTTCATATCAGAGAATACTCATGTTTGTACCTTGCCTGGTGCTGCACTGCAGACATCCTTGCTTGAAGAACCTTTGCTACAGTTGGTCTCCACCATCTCTAGAGTCAAATGGTAGTTGACACCAGCCACGATCTGAATTAAATTTAAATACATAATAATCAACAGTTTCTAGAAGATTCTTTCATTAGAAAAAAAAAGAAAAATGCCATAGGAATATGAATAGAAAGAAAGAGGATAGTTTGCTAAGATGAATGGAGGAGTTGAGAAAATCACGAACAATGTTGGAAGATGACCACCAATTCTTAAAAATTTCAACACTACTGTTATAAGCTGACAGAATTTTACAGGACGATAGTAATCCTCCTTTTTTACAAAAAATAAAATGAATTACTCTTACTATTAAAAAATACATCTATTAATAACTGAATTGAATATAATCTTAACTGTATTATAGTTTACCTTAATATAAGATCAATTAGAAAGCACTGGGATAATTTGAAAATACAATTAGCAATAGGTAAAGTTACTGTTGATCTGCTGATTTTATCTGAGGTGTCCTGTGACCTAAACGAAATATCTGTATTTAATTTGGAAAATTTCACAAACATTGTTAAATTAAGGGAAAACAAAGACGGAGGGGGCCTAGCTATGTATGTAAATAATAAAACTTTGAACTTTACTCCTACAGATTTGCATGAAATTGTAACGTATGAACACATAACTGGAGAGCTGGAGATAATTGGGTCCAGTAGCCGTGGCAAACTTGGAATCCACACAGTGTATAGACCCCCCCCACCTCCTTTAGCGGATTTCCCCTTCCTCAAGCTATTCAGGAATTTGAAACTACTTTACAAGCATTAAACTCATATAAAAATTTAATATTCATTGGAGATACTAACATAAACAGTAAAGATAAAGACAATTTAAATGCACACAGATATGAAGCTGTTCTAGCAACCTGGGGTATGGAAAGAGCAATTTGGGATTATACCACAGAAGAAATTAGACTATATACTGTTGTAAAATCATGCATTGATCATATTTATTACAAGTTTGATAGGCCTATTAAAAATGTTTTTTCTGGTGTTATAAAAACAAAGATCTCAGACCACTATCCTGTAATTACTAGAATTGTAATGGAGGAAGGAGGAAAAGGAGACTCAGAGGTAGAAAAATTTGAAAAAAATAAATGAATCGCTGCTTAAAGAGAGATTGTTACGAGAAAACTGGGATTTAATGGCAGAAAACAATGTTAACAGAGGGTTTGAAGAGTTAATTAGGAAATTTAGACTTAATTATGAAAAATGTAAAGTAACAATCACTAAGAAAGGTGGTGGGGAAACTAGGCAAAGCCAGAAGTCAAATATTTTGAAAAAGAATGGATGACACATAGAATTTTGCAATTAATTAAGGAAAGGGATAGAAGTTTCCATCTTTGGAAAGGGGACCCCTCAAATCAAGGGCACAGAAACTTGTATAAACGACTTAGAAACAAAGTTACCAGTGAAATAAGATATAACAAAAATAAGTTTTATAAGCAATTGTTTGAAAAAAATAAATACGATGCAAAAAAAGTATGGCAAAATATGAATAATTTACTTGGTAGAGAGAAAAAAGGTAATATTGACAGGACAGTTGAAACAGCTATGGGAAAAATTATGATTAAAAATCAAATAACTAATGGCTTTGCTCAGTATTTTGTTGAAGGGGTAGAGTGTTTAAAACATACATGCGATTTCAATCAAAATCATGATATTATGCTCACTGAGAATAATTTAAGATCTCAAAACAAAATGTCTGAATATTTTCTACAAATACCGAAAGCTACCAAGGAGATAATTTTCAATATAATTAAAAAATGAATAAAGACAAGGCACCTGGTGTTGATCAAATTAGAATGAAAGATTTACAGCTGATCACTGTGTTGAATATGATAGCAGAACCTTTGGCCAGACTAATAAATAAATCAATAACTGAGGGTATATTTCCAGAATGTTTGAAAAAGGCAGTAATTAGACCAATACATAAAGGCAAAAGCAAGAAAGAATTTTATAACTATAGACCAGTGGCTATTCTTAGTAGTATTGATAAGATATTTGAAAAATATGTATCAGAAGTCCTGAATAAATACCTGATGGAAAATAATATCCTAAATCGCAGGCAGTTTGGTTTTAGAAAAAAGCTCAATACCCAGCTTGCCTTGGAGGAATTTGCAAATGAAGTGATGGATTCTAAAAGTAACGGATTGGGCCTATTTATTGACTTCTCCAAGGCGTTTGACACCGTTGAGCATAAACTAATTTGTAAAGCGTTAGAGAGGATAGGTGTGAGGGGTCCCTATCTAAATTGGTTTAAGAGTTACTTACATAATAGAACATTTGTAGTAAAGTTATTTAACAATTTCAGTGATGAAAAATATATTAATTATGGAGTACCCCAGGGAAGCCAGCTTGGACCGACATTATTTATCATATATCTAAATGAAATACTGAGTCAAATGAAGAACTGCCAGATATGGGCCTATGCAGATGACATTTTGTTATTAGCAGTGAACAGAGATTTAAATATAGCTGAAAGACATTTACAAGATGATTTTAAAACTTTTACCAAGTGGGCTCATGATAATGGTTTGGTGATAAACAGTAAAAAAACCTGCATAATGCATTTCTGTCCAAAAAACATGAAATTTCATAACAACATCAAAATTGCATATCATAATTGCAAATGTCTACACAACATAGAAAAAACTGTAACTGTGAACACATAATGATGGTGGAGAAGACAAAATATTTGGGTCTAACGGTTGACAATAAATTGATATGGAAGGATCATGTGTCCACGTTACGTAAAAAACTTAATCCATGTGTAGCTGTCATGTATAGATTAAAAAATAAAGTAAACCAAAAGGTTAAAATTAGTGTTTATAAAGCACTTATTGAGTCAAATATGAGGTATAGTGTTTCAGTATGGGGGACAGCAGCAGAATGTCACCTTATCTCAATAAATATGCTTCAAAAAAGAGTTTTGAAGACTCTCTTTAAAAGCAATATTGGTCCCAACCTAGGCATAGATGAGAATAATGAGTTTATTTACAAGGACCTATTAACAGGTAAAGGTCTTTACATACTTAATATGTTAATTAAATACTTTGGAGAGAGTGAATATAAGATACCGTTCAGCAGAACATTTAACACAAGGAGAGTGATTAAATATGTAACTCTAACTCCTTGTACACAGTATGGTAAAAGATTGCCAAAATATACTATTCCCCATTTATTCAATCAGCTACCAAATAATATTGGTAGGACCCAATAACCCAAATAAAAAAATAAAGGGTGGACCGATGCTTCTAGGTGGTGTCAAATGAGGCGACTCAACCTGATTCTTAACTCGTAAGAGTAATGATTCTGTGAACTTCGATTATTTCAGTTAATAAATAAAGCATATTGAAGAAATTAGCAGTATCAATTATTGTAAGAAAAAAGTTAGGTTATGGCTATCTGAGACTACTCTGTTGATGTAAGACTAATTATAAACTTACCTGAACCAATATCCACTAGAACGGATAGTGACCATAAACAACAAAACACATTCTCACTATTACTTCACTATTACTTCACTATCACTTCACTGTCACTAAGGATTGAGTACACTGATGCCTACTAGTTTGTCACTAGTAGAAATGGTCAAGGTATAGTGCTTTAATAAAAGATACAATCACTAAACACTAAGACGGTAAACCGAACATACAAGCACTGGTTAAAACACAATTTACAACACAAGACACTGTGACAATACTTACTCCACACATCAGTCACTAAGGCTAACTACTTGACAAATAAACAGGTATATAATAGGACCCATACAGCACTGCAAATCACAAACACTGAGACATAGGACTAGCTTGAAAGACAATGATCATATACCTTGTACACTGTTGGTAACTCTAAACATACATGGTATTCAAGTAACTAAATTAAATATTGACTCGTAGGATAAAGAAACACACCAAAAGTAAAACTATGATTGGGTGAGTAAAAGGTAACCTATTTGACGTTTTGAGGTTATGTTGCTGTTGTTGATAGAGGGCTTGTTTACCTTTCTCCTTGAAGTGGACAGACGGACCAAAGACGTCTGGTGACAGGCACAGAGATATAACTTCTTTTTCCATGCATATATCTTGATGAGTTATCTGTTTTCTATGCATTGATTGAGTGTCAAGCACAGGATATATGTAGGGAATAGTTTATTAGTTTATTGTTACTGTTAACTATGTTTGCTCGCCTTGTATTACTAATTTACTACTAGTATATTATTTATTGTTACTGGTTATTAAGAATTGATTTATTTCATATGTTACTTTATTATTGCTAGGTATTTACTT
>JAQJVL010005763.1:0-33030 GCA_035578905.1 Stictocephala bisonia | reverse complement strand
TGATGGACAGAAGACTCGTACACCAAAAGATGTAGGCGGTAGCACGGGGCAAACTAGCTCAAACGTCACATGTCCCCAGGCCAGCTGGCAGTTGGTAGGTAGACACTTTTTCCCGACACTGGCTGAGGTTGAAACCGTCCTACTCTAAGGACCCTGGAGTTTTGGGAACCTTATCCAAACATATTCTCGTGACGAACGGCTGCTGAGAACAATCAACCAGACAGGCCAACTTGACCGATAGCTGCTGTGAACACGGAACGAACGAGTCCGAGCCAACGGCCACCAAAGTACGCGAATCGCCGGGCAAAAGCGAATCTCAGGCAGCCCGGCAGACAACGACGAAAAAACGAAAAGTACCGGTCAAAAGACCCGGTACAACCTCCCTCTGCAAAACTCAACACACCCAGGCAGGGGAGAAAACTCGGTACCTCAGGGAACCAAACATAAGACGAAGAAGACCTCCGAAGAGTGGTGTTCCAAGGACGCCTAAGAGAATCTAAGAGGGGAAACCCCTCAAACAGGGAGCGAACTACCCTGACGGTCGGGCCCGACCAGAAAAGAGAGAAGGAGACTCTCTAAGAACAGCAACCTAGGGCGCAGAGGTGATCAATCTCTTTGCCCCAAGAAACCCCCAGGAACACCAACTCCTGGATCAACCGTTCCCCGGAAAGCCTTGAGCTGGGACACATTGGCTTTCCTGACCACCCTGCCTGACTGGGGATCAACCAGCAGAGCAGTCACTAGTGACAAAAACCTGTCGATGCGGTGGGGACCAGACCACCGATAGCACAACTTTGCAGCTCTTCGTTCCGCGGCCGAACTGACCGGGTGAGCCTGACAAAGAACCAGATCTCCAACCTGAAAAGGGTTAGGAGTATGACCCTTATCATACCTCCTCCTTACTCTCTCTCTAGCACGTAGCAGGTTGCGCCGAGCAGCCCGCCACGTGGACTTTACGTCAGTGGCACCTGGCGTAGGTAGAAGATCCTCTAACCTCCACAAGTTGGACAAAGAGTTGTTAGGAGGGTAGCCATGTAGAATCTCGAAGGGAGTGGCATTGTGACTCTCATGCTTGGAAGAATTGAAAGCAAGCTGGAGCAAAGAGAGACTCTCATCCCAGGTGTTCTGCTTCTCAGCATGGAAAGTAATAAGGGCAGACCGAAGATTGCGGTTGAACCGCTCTGCATGAGAAGGCTGTGGGTAATAAGGAGAGGTAGTCACATGCCTGATACCATTGCCAAAACAGAACCTACGAAACTCGTGTGAGGTAATCTGGCTACCATTGTCGGACACAAGAGTATAAGGCACACCAAAGTGCTGGAAGAGTTGGGACTGGAGAGCACGGATGGTGAGCTTAGCCGTAGCACTCCGAAGTGGGAAAAGCCAAACGAACTTCGAGAAAGCATCCACACAAACAAGTAGGTAGGAGCTACCTGACTTGCTACGGGGAAAAGGACCCACGTAGTCGATGAACACCTTCTCAAAAGGACGCTCGGCCACCTCAGAAGATAACAACCCTAACTTTGCATTCTGACTAGGCTTGCTGAGAGAGCACAGGTGACAAGCCCGCACTCTGCCTGCAACATCCCGGTCCATGCCCTTCCAGATGAAGTACCTACGAATCTTAGCGATGGTCGTATGAATGCCAAGATGACCGCCCACAAGAGAAGAGTTATAATAATGAAAGACCATCGGTACTAGATGACTAGGCAGCACTACACGGGTTCACCCCTCTGTCGAGGACGGCAACAGAGTACCCCTTTGGACAGAAAATAGGGAGGGTGGGCACCCCCCTCTTGAAGCTCACCTAAGATGACTGACAGCTCAGGATCTTTCTGCTGATGGGACAGTAGGTCGTCAAAAGCCAGAGGAAAATCCAGAAGAACAGCACCACACTGAGCAACAGCCTCAGTTGGTGGATCACTGGGTTCGTGGTACATGCGAGAAAGATCATCCGCGATGACATTCTGGGTACCCCTAAGATGTTGAACTCGGAACTTAAAGGTAGAAATGTTGACCACCCAGCGACCAATTTTCCCAAGCTGTCTGGGATGGGCAAGAAGCCAAGATAGTGCCTGATTGTCAGTCTCCAGCAAGAACTCAGCGTGTTCCAAGAAACGCCGAAACTTGTCCGTACCGAAGACAACAGCCAGACACTCTAACTCATAGATGGAAGAAGCTTTCTTTTCCTGGTGAGACAACGTCCTCGAAGCAAAAGCGATGGGCTGCCTGACCCCATCAAACTCCTGAGAAAGAACAGCAGCAATGGCGGAGGAGGAGGCATCAGTCTGAAGAATAAATTCTCTGCTGAAATCAGGCATACGCAGGTTAAACTTTATTTTATTTTTTAAAATAAAGTTTAACCTGCGTTGCATGATAGCCTCCTTGAGATCATCAAAGGCAGTCTGCTGAGCTTGGCCCCACACAAAAGGGACACCTTTCTTTCGCAACTCGTTCAACGGGGCAGCAAGCTCGGCTACGTTAGGGATGAAGCGACGGTAAAAATTCACCATCCCTACAAAACGGGCAATCCCCTTGGCATCTCTGGGAGGAGGAAAATCCCGAATGCCCTGGGTCCTCGCAGGATCAATGCAGACGCCTCGAGAAGATATCAGATGACCCAGAAAAGAAATCTCAGGACGAGCAAAAGTGACTTTCTCTGGATTGACGGTAAGGCCAGCTGATTTAAGGCGACTAAGAACTTCCTCCAGATGTTGCATGTGTTCCCCGAAAGTCTCACTGTAGACAAGAAGGTCGTCCAGGTAATTGAAGACAAACTTGAATTTCACATCATGGAAGATGGAATCATGCAGACGAGTAAGAGTCTGGGCACCCACAGCAAGACCCATAGGAACCCTAGTGAACTGGTAAAGATTCCAGGGAACACAGAAGCTAGTCATAGGCCGTGATTCCTTCTTCAATGGAATCTGATGGTAGGCCTGGTTCAAATCAAACACACTGAAAAACTTAGCCTTACCGAACCAATCAAACGCAGAATGCAAATCAGGCAGAGGTACCGAGTCAATAGCGACCTTAGCGTTGAGCCTCCGATAATCCATCACAAGCCTAGACTTACCATTAGGCTTGGGCACAAGAAAAGCTGGACTGGCATAAGCAGAACGAGACGGTTCAATCACACCCTTGCTCAGAAGATCTTCAATCATAGCCCTCATAACTTCCATCTTTGGGGGAGCAAGTTTGTATGGATGACTTCTAACTGGCTGAGAATCGGTGAGGTGGATCTCATACTCCAGAAGAGAAGTGACCCCAAGCTCCGGCGTAAGCACATCAGGAAACCGCAAACACAGCCTCCTAATGGCCTCCGCCTGCTCAGGGGGGAGATGACCAACTGGATCCACCTTGGGTTGTTCGGGCTCACAACCCACCTCTCTGACTGCAGGAGGGCAGTCAGCATCACCTACTAGAGGCACCAAAACTCGCCGATTAAACTTGAAAAACATCTGGCGCTTCTGGAGGTCAAGCACCATACCACTTTTAGAGATAAAGTCTGCCCCTAGGATACAAGAAACCGCCAGGTCCTTGGCCACAAGAAAACCCCACCTCCGGGAAAATCCTTCAATTTTAAACTGTAAAAACGCCTTTAGAAGTATAGGTAGAGGAGTTTGGGATGCCGTCCAGCAAGTAACAGAAGAAGGCTCGGTGTGCCTGACAAGTCCTAAGGCGTCAAGGGACTCAAAAAGAGAAAGGCTGATGATACTGCATGCCAAACCAGAATCAAGAAGGGCTCGACACACCGTACCACCAAAAGAAACAAAAACGCCAGGACACACCGAGGTGACCGCACTAAGTCCCAGGGAAGCCATGCCAGCAAGGTCCGAAAAATCCCCGACACTCCTGCTATGGGCACGTGTCAGAGGCAAATGGCCACGGTCACTCGCAACAACGCGGGGAGCTACTGTGGAGGCAACCCCCCGCGCTGAGCGTTTCCCGCCCCACGACCTCGAGCACGTGGACAGTCATGACGAATGTGACCAGGTTGGCCACAAGCAAAACACACAACAGGAGGCCGAGAACCACGACCCTCCACCGGCTGACTCACACCTACAGACATAGCCGGTCGACGGGTGGGGAGAGCACGATGACTCTCAGAATCCCTCCCTTGCTGGTCTGAGAACTGCACGCTGCGCGAAACAATGCACAGCTGATGCAGCTCCCGAAAAGATGAAGGCACACCAGCAAAAACTAATCTGCACCGTTCCTCAGGACAAATGCCATCCAGGATGACACGAACGGTGTCAGCTTCAGAAAGTGTGAGGCGCAACGCTTGCCGAGCTTACTTGACTGAAGAGACATAGGCTGCCAGAGACTCGCCCCTACCCTGCGACCGATAAAATCTGTCCATGACCATCCTCTCCCTGAGTCGAATGGGAAGAAACGACGACAGTAACTCCCGATGGAACGAGTCCACCGAGGCATCACTGGCCAAGACAGAACTCAGCAACTCCCCAACGGGACCTCTGCAAAACGGGAAAATCAGACGAAGCAAGTCCCCAGCCTGCATGCCGGGCATCTCACTAAGTCTGAGAAAGGCCACAAGAAACTTAAGAAGCTCCTCAGGATCCATCCCATCGATCACAGGGAGATTCTGGATCATGGGCGTGAGAGGGTTAGGTAGCTTGTGGTAGCTCAGCTGCAGAAGAGCAGGTGAACACAAAGAAGCAGAAGGAACGGCAGCTGGAGCCGAACCACAAGCGACCTCAACAGAAACGCCTACAGGCTCAGAAGGAACCTCAGGCATAGTGAGAGCCGTTGTCTCAGCCTGCGGCCTCGACACGTTAGGTGACAGCGAGAAATTAGGCCGCTGACCCAAACCCGTAGGAGTCGTGGAACCGGAGAGTGCCTGAAAAATCTCTTCAAGCCTAGACACACTCTCCAAGATCCACGCCCTATCCGACGGCTCCAACCCCGGTGCCTGGTTGACCAGCCTTAAGCGGGCAAGCAGATGCCCCAAACGCGCAAGACGGCAGGCCCGGTCACGACCTACTGGAGGTTCCAGCTGCAGATCTTCCAAAACCCCTTCCCAATCTTCCACCTTACAATTACAAACTAACAACTCATCACCAACCTCCAGTAGATCAGACCACTCCACCGCCGTACCCGCGGACAACTGCTCCCGCAGCAACCTCCGGAGATTCAGAACATCACCCTCCGGAGTCACACCACGCGCCCTCAACTCGAAAATCAACTCCTGCTTCACTAGGAGGGCAACATTCTGCAGATAGGCCATCTCGAACGCAACAATTCTCAACAATATACACAAAAAAACGACAACTCCAGGGTCCAAGACGAACAAAACCCTCAGCCTACCAAGCCACTGCCGACCACTCCAATCCACCCATGAAACCCATTCACCAAAGTAACCAAGCGGATTGCCTAGTTTTTTTTTTTTTTTTTTTTTTTTTTTTTTTTTTTTTTTTTATATATATATAAGTTAAATTATTTATTTGGTTTTCTAATGGTTTTTCTTTTTAAATAATTATTTATTTGTTTCTTTTTTATTTTTTTCTAATACCACTTGACGGTAGGTCGGCCAACCATGACCTACTAACAGACAAACACCCACCGTCAACAACCAAGAAAGAATAAATTTTTTTTTTTTTTTTTTATTAGGCAACCACGCTCTGCTACCAATTGAGACCCATCCCCCCACCAAAGCTGGAAAGCGTGCCAACCGGGGGATGGCTCAAAACAAGTAAGCGAAGGGATCGCGGGTGGCAGTTGGAGGGTCCAAAATAAAACTCGGCAGCTGAGCAAAACTACTTTATTACCAAGAAAGCTGCAAACTGGCTGGCAGAAGGCCACAATGTAAATTCGCACTTAAATCAATAATAATAAACCCTAAAATTAACAAGATAATACACAAAAGCTACAAAAACAACAAACGCAACAAATACCAACATTACCAATTAACAACTACATGGCCTATCTGCAGCCTAGCCAGAGACACCCAAAACGTAAGACAAATTTATTAACAATTTAAAAGGTGACCAATTAGAAACAATTTTGATAACCCCAAATAACTCGGCAATTTAGCCCCACCATCCCATTATTCCACCGAGGCCAGGGAGTAAGCCGGAATCCCTGGGCAGCTCCGAATTAGAAGTTACAAATGAACACTTACTTTTAGGAGTCTCTCAGCCGGCAACCATGACTTGACGAAAGCTGCAGAGAAACCACTAGAAAACTGGCCAACCGGACCGACGAAAGCTGGAACACGGAACGAACGAGTCCGAGCCAACGGCCACCAAAGTACGCGAATCGCCGGGCAAAAGCGAATCAGGCAGCCCGGCAGACAACGACGAAAAAAACGAAAAGTACCGGTAAAAAGACCAGGTACAATATGAATGGTTTCAGGATGTCATTTTCCAACTAAGTTAAACAGAAAACGTTTGTTATTTTACACTACAATAGAATCCAGATCATAAAGCTGGAAGCTGTTGTAAATAATGAGGTTTACTTTGTTTAAATGTAATCTATGGAAACCCATTTCCTTTAGCATTGCGGAAGTTAATTTTGCCCAATAGTAAGGCCTTAAAAATAAAGTCGTTTTTCAGTTCATACATCGGTACTATAATAACCTCAAACAACTAGTTTCACTGACAAAAACCTCATATAACACAAATAGTTGGCTGTCAATTGCATAAAAACTTTACTCCCTTTATATTTTACCTCGGAGATAATTATACGTTAGAAGTGGTTTATTTAGGTAAAACATGTAGCTATAAAATGTGTATTAAATACATCTCATAACATGGGTACTGTTTGAATATTTAGAAGCGTTTCAATTGTATTAAGGAGTGTGACAGGCAACTGTTTTGTAAATTATTTAAGAAATATGAACTTAGAAACATTAGGCTTTAATGAATTGTGATTGGAATCAAATTTAAAATTTTTTTAAGTTTATTGGAGTAGGCCATCTATGTTCATTGTAAATTCATGAGTCTTAATTTAATAAATATGTTTAAAAAATTTAGATTGTGCTGATTTTATGACGTATAAAGTATTTTGTTGTGGTTGTTTATAGGAGTTATTTCATTGTATGAAGTTATAGTATACGGATTTTACTATAAGTTCGACTAAATATGTCATAAAATACTATTGGCCCACCCTCTCACCCATACTCGAACAGTGGTATTTATTTACTGTATCAGTAGAGACAATTTTAAAAAATCCTAAATTCGTCCTATACCTCGTCTCTAGAATGTCATCACAGAGTGAGTAAATAATATTGTGATAATACTGGCTTTGCATCAGTATAATATACACATAACAGATATATTATAATGACACATTATAATTACTAGGAAAAATCGTGTACATTTATAAGTTTTAGTTTTACTTTGTGTAACTAAAATCAGTTATTTATCATATATATTAATTTATGATGTATAAATCGATGAAATAACATATGATTGTGTGATGATGTAAGTGTCCTGGACGAGAACCTTTCTTCAATCAAATTAAACAGACAATTTTATTGTGCTAATTTATAAACAAGAAAATATATTTATTATTAAATGTGTCGTCTTGCAGTTGTCATGTAACCTAGAATGAGGAATATAACCTAGGTCCTAACAAAGATCCCAACCCCCATCTGGTTGTTTAGAGAGGCGGCAAGTGTCGTTCTCCATGTTTACATAAAACATGATTAACGTCAGGGAGTTTAGTCATGATCAGAAATGTAAGGGGTGGTGTTTGAAACCCCCCTTCTGTTTGTTAGAGGGGCAGCAAGTGTTATTCGCCGTGTTTACATAAAACATAATTAACGTCAGGGGGTTCAGTCGTGACCAGAAATGTAAGGAGTTGTGTTTGAAACTCCCTTCTGTTTGTTAGAGGGGCAGCAAGTGTTATTCGCCGTGTTTACATAAAACATGATTAACGTCAGGGGGTTTAGTCGTGACCAGAAACATAAGGAGTTGTGTTTGAAACCCCCTTCTGTTTGTTAGAGGGGCAGCAAGTGTTATTCGCCGTGTTTACATAAAACATAATTAACGTCAGGAGGTTCAGTCATGACCAGAAATGTAAGGAGCTGTGTTTGAAACCCCCTTCTGTTTGTTAGAGGGGCAGCAAGTGTTATTCGCCGTGTTTACATAAAACATAATTAACGTCAGGGGGTTCAGTCGTGACCAGAAATGTAAGGAGTTGTGTTTGAAACTCCCTTCTGTTTGTTAGAGGGGCAGCAAGTGTTATTCGCTGTGTTTACATAAAACATAATTAACGTCAGGGGGTTCAGTCGTGACCAGAAACATAAGGAGTGGTATTTGAAACCCCCCATCTGTTTGTTAGAGAGGCAGCAAGTGTTATTCTCCATGTTTACATAAAACATGATTAACGTCAGGGGGTTTAGTCATGACCAGAAACATAAGGAGTGGTATTTGAAACCCCCCATCTGTTTGTTAGAGTGGCAGCAAGTGTTATTCTCCGTGTTTACATAAAACATGATTAACGTCAGGGAGTTTAGTCATGACCAGAAACATAAGGAGTGGTATTTGAAACCCCCCATCTGTTTGTTAGAGTGGCAGCAAGTGTTATTCGCCGTGTTTACATAAAACATAATTAACGTCAGGGGGTTTAGTCATGACCAGAAACATAAGGAGTGGTATTTGAAACCCCCCATCTGTTTGTTAGAGTGGCAGCAAGTGTTATTCTCCGTGTTTACATAAAACATAATTAACGTCAGGGGTTTCAGTCATGACCAGAAACATAAGGAGTGGTATTTGAAACCCCCCATCTGTTTGTTAGAGTGGCAGCAAGTGTTATTCTCCGTGTTTACATAAAACATGATTAACATCAGGGGATTCAGTCGTGACCAGAAGTAAAAGGAGTTGTGTTTGTTAAAGGGGCAGCAAGTGTTGTTCTCTGACTTTACATAAAACATGAGTAAAGTCAGAGAGTTCAGTCGTGACCAGAAATGTAAGGAGTGGTGTTTGAAACTCCCTTCTGTTTGTTAGAGGGGCAGCAAGTGTTATTCGCCGTGTTTACATAAAACACGAGAAAAGTCAGAGAGTTCAGTCGTGACCAGAAATGTAAGGAGTGGTGTTGGCAACTCCCTTCTGTTTGTTAGAGGGGCAGCAAGTGTTATTCGCCTTGTTTATATAAAACATGAGTAACGTCAGGGGGTTCAGTCATAACCAGAAATGTAAGGAGTGGTGTTGGAAACTGTCTTCAGTTAGTTAGAGGGGCAGCAAGTGTTATTCTCCGTGTTTACATAAAACATGAGTAACGTCAGGGGGTTCAGTCATGACCAGAAATGTAGGGAGTGGTGTTGGAAACTCCCACGAATGTTACTGGTCTTAACTTTATGCCAGCTTTTACATTTATTATTTTATTAGTGTACTTTTTGTTGATCCTGAAACTTTTATAGTAATGTATTTTCTAAATCCATTACATAAAATAAACAAAAATCCTGTGTTATATTACAGTTGAAAGCCGATTATTAGGGCTAGTTGTAACCAAAATGTCTTATTTATAGGTAAAGTCTTTTTGCTGTAAGATGTATGCACCATGTGTTTTATTTTCCTATACAGAATATTGCATTGATTAGTTTAGTTGGTTATGTTTGTATATTGTAATTTCATAATATATATGAGAGTTACACGTAACCTCTCATATATAAATTGTCAAGAAGTAATGGACTGTAGATAATGTAGGCACATGTTCGTTAAGGCATGTCAATCGTGTTCATTAAACAAATTGGGAGAACACAGGCAATTGGAGAATTGGGCAAAGAGTTACCTTGTGCTAAGGTTAAATGGACCTTGAATATCACAATTGAAAGTGAAACTTAAACATATTAAGACCGTATTTGTTCAAAGCATGTTTTAAAAAAATGTTTTTTATTAAACAGAAAAGTACTTGACGAAACGTCATTAACTCATTAGGGGCCTGGCTTCCCAATATATAAAATATAACTTATTTTTTGTTAATTTTTAACAATTCATAGTGAGGTCATTGTCCATAAGATCAGATGAATGACATAAAATACAATTTGGATTTTCATGTACTCCGAAGCGAAGAAGATACTTCCCATGGCGGTCATGTCCTGTTTTCAGACGATATACAGCAACAGATTTTTTTTTTTTTTTTTTTTGAGTTCTGTAATATCATTTAAATCTTTCCATGCTTTGTTTTTTTATTTCGTATTTTAAAGTAATTTGGAAATGTTTATAGAATATTTAATTTTGTTTTTAGTTTAAAAAAGTAGAAAGGAGTTGTGTTATTTTGATGGGGTGGATTTTGTTTAGCTGTGGCTCCTTGTTTAGCTAGTTTGTCAGCTAATTCATTTCCTTTGATATTACAATGTGAAGGAATCCATTGGAAAATAAAATTTCTATTTTCATCATTTCAGTTTTTAATAAATTTTCTGTATTCCATTAGTTCTTTTGATTCCATTTTTGTATGATTACAAATCGCTTTAACTGCTGATTTAGTCACAAAATAAGACAATGTTTTTAGGTTGTATATATTCATGTACTAATTTATTAACAGCTAGTTTTATTGCAGCTATTTCACCATCAAAGGCAGTTTTAGACGAATCAAGTGTTTGATAGTGTGAAAATAGTTCGGAAAAACACTAGCACCAACCGAAGATTGCTGGATTAGTTTTGAACCATCTGTATAAATATGAGTACAAAAAGGTTTTGGATAATTTTGATCTATTGTCTCTATACTTAGTTGTTTTATTATTTCAGGGTTTAGGTCAGATTTTTGGTAGTTTTTGTTAAGTTCAAATTGAATGGTATGTATTAATTTCAAATGGGGTTTCAAAAATCAAATGCATTCTGCTAGAAAAGATAAACTATAAGTAATTTGGCATTGATGTATTTTTTTAATAAAACCATCTTGAGTTTTGAGCTTTTCAACTGAGTTTGAAGGTTTAAATTCATAGCATGTAATTTAAGGAAAAACAACTAAGCCGTTTGAACGTGTTAGAGAGTTCTTGGTCAAACTACGAACGCACAAACTACTGAGCAAAGCATCATCTTGAGGTAAGTCTTAAATGGGCCTTGGTAAATGCCTTTGAAGTTAGAAGGACATATGTAAATTTTAAACATATTGGGCCATGTGAATTAATTTATTAAAGCTAACGTATATCAATAGAACAGTTCATTTACAATTTACATATGTGTACATAGTCATATTTGGTAAACTTGATACAATGTAACTATGTAAAATATTTATTTTTTTACTTTTAATGCGATTAAATTACAAATTGAACTGAGATAGTTTAAAATTTAAACAAACAGCGGGATATAAACAACAGTTTTTATATCAACACGTTGTAGACAAAAGTAGCTACTGCAAGTATAAATAAAAACTTAATAATGTAAACAAGCAATTACTTTTAACAACACGCCTAGAAAAAGATGTATGCCGCGTTATTATATTGTTTATATATAACATTTGTTACTTATAATTTAGGACTAATTAAGTTGTTTAGTTTAAAAAAGAGGTTGTGTAATTTGGTAATAAAACCTAAATTTTAATGTATGGCAATATAACGTCTCTCTTGAAGTAATGTCGGTATTATTTCACAGCTGAGACGTAATTTGAATTGTTAATGCTGATTAAAAACACCGCAGAGAACGTTATTTGACAGTTCATAGTACTTGTTATGAATTCTAAGAGGACACGTTTGTATAGGTGATCAATATCGAAAATGAAAATATATATTTACTACCCTAAATGACACTTTTAACTAATTGCGTATAAACTTAAATGTTCAATATTTCCTTTACAAGAATTAGTTGCAAATGTTTTGCTGTTGTTGTTTGCAAGACTTTTGTATAACAGCTTGGATAGCTTACAAGCACAAGTATTGTACATATCCTTCACGTAATCTTCCACTTTCTCTTAACACTGTCTTACTGTCTTAACACATAATCTTAACTTTCTCTTCGGTGTCGTCTTCCACTTTCGCATAGGAGAAAGATCATTTTTACATGGTATATGTCACGTTGTGATTATTATTTTTAAGGTAGTGATTTCGATGGACAAGTGGTAACTAAGTAAAAAGGAGTGGAAATACATCAAATTGTGTGTGTTTTTTCAATAAGCATATGTTGATATATATTATTGTTAAATGAAAGAAGGAGTTACGTGCAAGAAAACAATATTCCTAATAACTGATCACTATTCACTTCTCAAAACTACATAAACGAAACAAACGTTGCATATGTGTAAAAGCAATCACACTCTTGTTTTAACACTTAAATTAGAACAATAACAACTTATATAACACATAAAATTGATATTTATAATATTATATAAATACTAATTGTAATGAGATACTTTTCTTTTTGGTGTATATTGTATTACGTTTACTTTTCTTCTATTTTACTTACAAATTTTAAAATCAAATTATTTAATGGAGACATGTACTAATAAGTTTAAACTGTCAATGTTCCAATATAATGTCTGCTGGCCTGACTCCGATACACCTGGTACTACATTACTGTTGGTTTAGGCCTGTGTGCAGACCCTCCTTTGTAAACTAACGATTCATTGCCATATTGAAACAGTTCAATAAATGATAAGTAAAGGAAACCTGTATCACACATGAAAGTAGTATCATCAAATAGTTTGTAGTCAATCGCTGTAATACTAAGCTTAACATTTAATAGCTATTTATAGTTTAGTTGTTCAACTAGCATCATTATTGGTTGGATATAAAAATTAGTAGTACAGTAAAATACTTATGTGTAAAAAATAACTCCACACCATGCAAATTTAAGTAACATTAAAATATATATTACTGGTTCCGGATTAATTATAAAAACTCCATTGTACTTAGAGTAATAAACAGATAATAATATATAAGTTAAAGATTGTACTATTTTCTGTTAATATTGTTTTAAAATTTTACAATTTTAATATTGTAGAGAAAATTAACATTATTACAAGTATTATATACTATTCATTACTCTTTATAGATTTATATTATTTGTGAGATGTAGTGAGACTTTATAAATCAGAAGGTAAATATTTCAGTGGGTTTCTAAAAACCATTCAGTTGTTAAATAATGAAGAGAAGACAGTGTTATCTGAAATCGACTTAAGGAGTACCGAATAATGCATAATGGCACAAAATATACATAGGCCGCTTAGAAAACTATCTTTTGAACACTCTTTTGGATGAGTGAGAGGCACTATGTGGTGCAAGTGAGACAGTGATTTCGGAAGGGCATGTGCAGACGGCACAATATCAAGCCCCCACCCATTACTTCATTAGCAGCAGTGAACATGGTTTGGTTTGTTCGTTAACGCAAACGAGTCAAGTTTAGAACGATTAGATTAAACTATAATTTACTATTCAAATAAAAATCAATAATAGAAATAACAAAATGAATAATAATGTAAACAATTAATACCACTAAACAAACATGTACAGTTCATCACAGCTATTTACTTTTTTTCAAATAAATATTGTTGTGGAAGGGGAACTTATTAACGCCCGTGCAGTAAGGCAGCTCAGTGATGGAAAGATTCCCCTCTGCCGCAGGAACCCATGTGCTACTAAATATAACACGCAGGTCACTTACTATCGGGCCCAATTAATTATAGAATATAAAAAGTAATCCTATGTCTAAAGGACATGGTGTAAAATAGTGCTGATTTAAAAAGAGTAGTAGGGACTACGTACAGTAATAATTTGTACTATGACAATAAATAAACATTCCAGTAAATTTCATTTTATTAAGGGCTTTCATAAACAAAGTTTTAGTAATCAGACAGTACACATAACTTTAAAATCTAATAATTATTTTCATACTACTTTTTAAAATTATAATCCCTTACATTTAATTTACAGAAAAATAGCTGCACAAATGTTAAGTAAAATAATACTAATTTATGTTTAATAATATTTCCTTTCGAAAAAAATATACATAATGTATACATTAATAAATTACTCTGTTGTTTCTTCATCAATTATAATAAAATAAAAAGCTGAATTTTGACCAATTCATTTTAAAATATATTGTATATTTTATAGAAAGTATTATGAAGTACGAACTTTGAAACAAATGAAATGTATATTTACCTCCTATTTTTTTAATACGATATATGACTAATATCAAGCACTATATTTGGATTTGTATTACTAAAATGTAATAGTCACGATAATCCGATTTATAGCTTTTATAAAATAACATTAAATTAATTGAATTAATTAAACTTATACTAAATTAAATTAATATAAAATAAATGTTATATTGCTTCTTTGTGTTGTTTAATTAGAATTAATAAAACATATTATTTATTCCTGCATATGGAAAGCACACATAATTTTGATATGTAACAGTGCCTAGCATCTACGCTTCATGATACGTCATTGATGCAAACGTATAACATTCTCCGTTATCCATTCACACATTGGAACAATTCAGAGTTACAAGTATCTTGTTTAGTCCTGGATTTCTACCTAGAAAACCTTTAATCAAATGGTAAATACTATAACACCGAACATTCTAATGTAGTAATACAGGGAACGCACAATTTTTGTTTCCCATGTAAGCGTAGTGTTTTAATGTACGATCAGGCATGTCTTCAACATTTACAGGTATATTTGTAATTCGAGGAAAAATTACTATACCAACTATTCTCCTTCTGTTTGAGAATGAGTCTCAGTTCACGTCATCCTAAGCACTTCATTATCCGTTATCTAACTAGCACTCAAAGGTGTGTTCATCTGCAAAATCCAGATTAAGTTCTAAAACATTCCAGGGTTTTATGTTAACTAGATCAAACCTTGAAATGTATTTTTATAGTTTCAGTTAGTTTATACAAATACTAACTTAAACTATTGTATAAGTTAGTATAAGTTAATATATTGTAAAGTTAAAAATTGTACTATTTTCTGTTATTAATGTTTTAGCGTTTTACAATTTTAATATTGTAGGGAAAATTAACATTATTACAGGTATTATATACTATTCATTACTCTTTGTGTATTCAAACTCATATCCTAAACTTACGAAGGATACAATTTAGATATAGCCTTAGTAACTTTTTAGCTTTACTAAATCACAATGACCACCTGTTTAAAAATAATTTCTGTGTAGCCTTTAAATCCATATTAAGACATATTTAGATGCAGATCTATTAAAAAATGACTTAAAATCTGTATTTTATGGGTCATAATATTGGGGATACATTAGGAATGTAAAATAATCTAAAAATTAATATATTTAATTCTCCTACCATAACAGTTTTAGTTTATTTTAAATAAACATGTAAAAAGTGTGGAATGAACATGACATTTCTTTTTAGTACAAGTTGAATATATACATTTCCACAATACTTGTAAATACGACATATTTTTATTATATCTTCCATCCTTAAATTATTTATACTTAATGTTAGTAAAACTACGAGTAAAAAGAATGATTAAACAAAGTTTACTAATTAAGTTGTATAAATAATGTCATTTATAGAGGATTTCATAAACTGATCCTTATAACGTGGTGAACAATATGTGATAGTTGTCTTAATTACGGGACGTGTTCTGAAAAATTTAATACGAGTAAATGTAATGCATATAAATCACATTTTATTTAGATTACAATAGATTATCTAGTTTGAGTAATTTTTAATTATTTCAAGTTATCATTAGGATTTTGTAAAAAATAAATAAAGTATTTCAATGGAAAACAAACTTGGAATTTCTAGTGAATCATTACAACACCAGTCCCTAATAATGTAAATTAATGCTCTAGTTTTTATTTTTTTTTTGTTTTTGCTGAAAAATTTAATTAAATATTGTGTTTATGTTTCATACTTAATACACCGAAGTTCTCTTTTTAAAAAAAACCTCATATTTTGGTGGTATTTAGAAAAATATCACAATTGGGAATCGTAGAAAGTATACCACAAAAGTAGGATATGTTAAACATGGTCCATTTAAATATTCCACCAATTATCTTTGAAATAGAACATTTGTTTTTACTATCACAATTGCGAGTACAGTTAGGAAGGGTGTCATATTTTTCATTGATCAGAAGCAGATATGTGAAAAGAAGAATTTAAACTTGCAAGATTAGAACTGAAGATTCTCAATGGATTAGTGAAAAATTTAAAATACCTTTGGAAAATAAATACCTACTGAACAGTTGTAATTAGTGACTAGACTGAGGCTAAGTTCTACCAATAGAAAAATTAAAATGTTTTCTTTAAAATAAATCTCTAATGAGTCATTTATAGGTTACATCAATATGACACAATGACGAGTCATTTATAGGTTACATCGATATAACACCATGACGAGTCATTTATAGGTTACATCAATATAACAACATGACGAGTCATTTATAGGTTACATCGATATGACACCACGACGAGTCATTTATAGGTTACATCAATATGACACAATGACGAGTCATTTATAGGTTACATCAATATGACACCATGACGAATCATTTATAGGTTACATCAATATGACACCATGACGAGTCATTTAAATGTAACATCGATATAACACCATGACGAGTCATTTATAGGTTACATCAATATGACAACATGACGATTCATTTATAGGTTACATCGATATGACACCACGACGAGTCATTTATAGGTTACATCAATATGACACCATAACGAGTCATTTATAGGTTACATCCATATGGAACATTCCAAAATTGTGTAACCACATTTTCAGGAGAGTCTAAAAGTGAACTTGGTTAATATTGTACGTTAGCATCAATTTTATTTAACCCGTATACTTATATTTATTTACAATATACGTATATAATACGTATAATGACGACGTATGGCTTTTTCGTCGTCAAGATGGCTGACTGACCTTTTGGATTGTATTCTTGTGCATAATTTTTATCAAATTAGTGCTTTTTGCTACACCTGACGCTTCTCGTGTTGCCTGAAATTCTTCTAGATGGTGCAGTGAGTCTAAATGGATGTGTGTTGAAACTGTGTGTAACTAACTGTTCATACGCCCACAGATTCAAATCTGTTAACCCAGCTTAACGATCTGCTAATCTTTCCATCGTCTGCTAACCGTTCCAACCGATTGCAGTCGCTTAACATCGTCTGCAACAGCTTGTTTTTGCCATTGCATAGAGGACACTACGTTTCTTCATTTCCAGTGCCTTCTGAATCTCGTCGACTTGCTTGAAAATGTCTATATAAACTACTTGTTATATGTTATTTATCCAATCAATGTATTATTTGTGTTAAATTATTTGTGTCCTTTAAATTATATTATTTTATATATATTGCTGATTCTTGATATTTTTTTATTGTTGTTTGTTATAAAATTTGTACATGAAATTATGTAAACTCATCAAATCTTCATACACTTGACATATTGTCTTCTCAACAGTCACTCATACTAATTACATAATATTGCACGTTTACACGGAACACTAAATAAACCCAACATATCTGCTTTTTCTTTATTTATTAGTGTAGTTACAATTAGTATATCAATATTCTTTGTTATTAATTTCTCAATATTTTAGAAACAACATAATTGAACTCACATTTATTACTCGTTCCTTGTGTTTTTCCTGTTCCTGTCGTGAATTCCTTTAGCTTGGATATTTGCCCCGTCTGTGTCAAAAAGGTTAGAGACGATGAAGATGGCCTGCAATGTGAAGATTCTTGCGATAGATGGTTTCACAGAACATGTGCTGGTGTAACTAAGGCTGAATATTCAAAGATTGCGGGAGATAATTCCTTAAAGTGGCACTGTACAAGAGCCGACTGTGTCACCAAAGTTGCTGCAACTGATTTAACTTCCGCCTTAAATACTCTGATTATCAAAGTTGATGAGCTGGCATCATCTGTAATGAAATTAAGTGATGTCCCTAATGATGTTAAAATTATTAAAAATGAAATCCATTCTATGCAGGAAAAACTCAATACGATCGAGCCCAGGCTTGAGGATCTTGATAGGAGGTTGACAACTCTTGAGGAACGTGAAAATTCTGTAAATCAACTTAGCTTTGATAATGTTCTCGAGGAACTTCAAGAGCGTAACATAAGGAAGAAAAATATCATCGTTTTTAATGTTTCGGAATCAAAGAACAGTCACCCTAACTCTGTCAAGACTCATGAGATAAATCTTGTCACCGCAATTGTTAATAGCTCAGTGCCTGGTTTCGACACCACTAGAATCCCGAAGTCATTCCGGTTGGGTACTAGGAGCAATAACAAGAACAGGCCAATTAAGTTGATTTTTACTTCTAAGGAAATTGCTCTTCAGATATTAAATAACTTCTCTTCTGAAAAGCTGGTCTTGGAGAACCCTAATCTAAAGGGCGTGAAGCTATCTAGGGATCGCTCTCCTTTGGAACTCTCTTCTCTGAAAAAGCTACGCCTTGAGCTTGAGTCTCGTCAAAAGGTCAAAAGGATGGTGAAAGTGATTTGACAATAAAATATAGGAATGGTGTCCCAAAAATAGTCAAATCCAAGAGTCTTCAAAAAAACTAGAAACTTTCAACGGCAATGCATGTAGGTTGTATTATCAGAATATTAATGGTATGCGTTCCAAACTAACTGAATTTATGTTAAATGTTAATCTTAGTCAAATTGATATTATTGCACTAACCGAAACCAATCTGGATCCTAGTATTAGTGATGCTGAGTTGGGCCTTACTCAGTACTCTGTCTTTCGTTGTGATAGATCCCCCAGCACGAGCACCAAGTTGAGTGGAGGGGGTGTACTCCTAGCTGTTCATAAGAATCTCAATGCCACTTCTATTAAATTTCCTTGTGATTCAATCGAAGCAACCAGTGTGGTTTTGAAATTGGGTCACAGTCTACTACTCATGTGCTCATGTTACATACCCCCGAATCAGCCAATCAATGTCTATCAGTCTCTGTGTGATGCCCTGGAACAGTTGCATTTCCAGGTTGGTCTCGATCACAGTCTTATCATTCTTGGAGACTTCAATCTGAACAGCGCTAGTAGTACTGGGGTGGTTTCTGACTTGGTGTATGACACGGCTAGCGCTCTTGGTTTAAATCAGCATAATCGAATTTTTAATGATCATGGCTCCCAACTCGATTTAATTTTCTTTGATCTCCCTTGCACTGTCTCACGGACTAGGGATCCTATAGTGGCTGAAGACACCTACCACCCTGCCTTAGATATTGACTTGAGTGTACCTCTATCTGCCGTTGCTCCTCAATTTACTTTCGCCCCTAATTACTACAAATGCGATATGCAGCAACTGAGAGCTGAAATCAATGATTTGAATTTGGATTTGGAGAGGTCTGAGGGCGGCAGTGAAGCTAACTTTAATAAATACATCACTGAGCTAAGCAGCATGATTAAAAGAAATTCTCCTCTGAAACGTGTTGGTAGATCTCCTTTCCCTCGTTGGTTTAGCTATGAGCTAAAGTCTATGGTGATTAACAAAAAACATTGCATAGAATTTATAAGAACACTGGTTTGGGAAGTGACTACATGGCCTTTGCTAGAGCTAGAACTGCATGTAAGGCCCTTGCTGTTGGATGTTACAACTCTTACATTTCACATGTTGATGGTGCTATCTCCTCTGGAAATCCGAAGGTTTTTTGGAGTCACATCAAGAACCTTAGGCGCAGCGACACTACTCCCATCAGTATGACTCTAGGCAACAGGGAATATTCTGATCCAACTGAAATGTGCAATTTATTTGCTTGTCACTTCTCCAGTGTCTACTCTGAACCTGTTCAAAGCACTGTGGTTCTACCCCTAAGAGACAATGTTTTCATGTCAAAGGTTGAATGCAGTGCTGAGGAGGTTAAAAAAAAGATCGATGCGCTTGACGTATCAAAAGGTGTTGGACCTGAGTGCATCCCTCCGGTCATCATGCGACAATGCAGCGACCTGCTGTGTAGCCCACTCTCTAAGCTCTTCAACCTTAGTCTCCAAGAAGGTTTCTTTCCTTCGTCTCTGAAAACTAGTTACGTAGTTCCAATTTTTAAAGATGGAAGTACAGATTCAGCATCCTGCTATCGACCCATTACCATACAGTCACCGATTGCCAAGATATTTGAATCAATAGTCCTCGATCGCCTTAAGCCACTCTTTGCTTCAATTTTGATACCGGAACAACACGGTTTTACTAGGGGCCACTCGACTGTTACTAATCTTGTCCAGTACGAGGAATATATTCTGGCTGCCTTCGCTAAATACTCTCAAGTAGATGCAGTGTACCTAGACTGTAGCAAGGCATTCGACAAGGTTAGCCACTCCTTGCTTATATCTAAGCTTGAGTCTTAGGCATTTTTGACCCTCTACTATCTTGGTTGAACAGCTATATGACAGGGAGATCATCCATAGTCAGGTTTGGTGGTGGCTTTTCTAATTAATCCCTTCAGTGTCAAATCAGGCGTTTCCTCAAGGCTCCCTATTAGGTCCCTACCTTTTCAACCTGTTTATAAACGACATTGGCGAGGTCATTGAGAGCAATTTTCTACTCTTCGCTGATGACATTAAGCTCTTCAGAGTTATTGACAGAGTCGAGGACAGCAATGTTTTGCAGCGGTCACTAGATGGTGTTGCTAAGTGGTGTGAAGACAATCTTATGCAGCTTAATAAGTCTAAATGTTGGGTAATGTCCTTTCATAGAGGTGATACTAATCTCAAAGCAGATTATTGTATCCAGAGCACTAGTTTACAGCCTGTTCAGTTTATCAAGGATTTGGGAGTGCATTTAAGTCAAACTCTTTCTCCTGAACGTTATATGGATGTAATCTCTGGCAGAGCTAGTAGGCTACTGGGGCTTCTATCACGAGCTGCTAGAAGTGGTTTATCCATACACTCCATTACAACTCTGTATAAATCTCTTCTGCGTCCTAATCTTGAGTATGCTTCTGTTGTTTGGAAACCATTCTATCTTCATCACACCATCAGATTGGAAAGAATACAGAGAAGATTTATTAGACTTGTTGGTTCAAGATTGGGGTTTCTGTTCTACGATGTTCCTGTTGAAGATTTGATGAAGCAACTTGACCTTTGCCCTCTTGAAGTTCGGCGTGATCTTGCTGATCTCTCCTTCCTTTTCAAGCTGATAAATGGGAACATCGACTGTCCTGCTCTGCTCTTCAAGATTGAGTTCAGGATTCCACGCATCACTAGGTCAACGGAGCTTTTCGTCCACAAACACCACCGTACCACCTACCTGAAGTTTGGACCTGTGGCAAGATTGCATCAACTTGGAAACTCCGTCCCTGCTGAAGTGGATTTCTTCAATGACAGTCTTAGCACTCTAAAACGGAAATGGATTGCCTCTACAACATAGGACTTTCCACAATGCAACTTACCTAGCACACCTCCCTAGTTACCTCCACACTTGTTACCCACTTTTTCCACGCACACACACACACACACAAACGCACGCTGGCACACATACGCACATTGTCTACAATACTTAAACGCTACGCATGTTAATGTAGTTTAAGCAACCCTTATTTTGTTGTTGTGTTATTTATTTATTTTATCTATTTATTATATAATTTATCACTATTGTTAATCACACTTTATTGTTGTTAATTTTTAAATAGATATTACTGTTATTTGATATTATTTCATTCCTCTTAATTTATTGTTGTTACATATTCTTACCGATTATGGCTGTTTACTTTTTGTTTAATTACTTTTGGGTTCTTATCTACAGGCAAACGTTGAAATTGTTACTTTAAGATATTATTATTCTTAGTCATAGCACTTTTTACTAAATTGTATCACTTTGTCTTTCTTGTATTATTGTATTGTTGTTTTTGTCTGTCATCAAATTTATGTATGTAATGGCATTGCCGTTGAAATAAATAAATAAATAAATTTTGTAATATACGTATTATAATTATTGGAAATCATATCTTGAAGGTAATTTTCAATTAATCTCAATCTTATGTAATGGAAAACAAATAATTTAGATTTTTTTTAAAGAGAGTAAACTATGTCAAACTAGGGAACAAAATTATTTTAAACATATAATTTATCCATCTACTTTAAATTTATACAACATGGGCTTTTGTAATTAAAGCATAGTTTTTATGAATAAAGCAATAACAATTGTATTGCATCTGCTAATTATGATTTTTCCGACATTATCTAGGAAAACTCGATAGTGGTTTATTAATATAATATTTTATTTATACATGTAAGTTTTTAGTTTACGAGGCATAACAAGTATTGCTACGAAAAAGTATAAAGTTGGAGAGAAAATAAAAATTACATAACAGCTCATTAGTGCTACCGAAATAAGGTAAAACCTTCCTTTAGGAAGAGATTGATGTAAGCCTGCAGAGTTTTACTTAGAGGAAGATTGTGTTTTAATATAAAAAAGTTTATTCATGTTGAGTAATTTTCCTTAAAACGCTGAAAACAATACTTTTTGTAGTAAAAATCTTACTATTAGAAGATGATTTCAAGATATTTAACAACTAATAGCAATATTAACTACAATATTCTATATAATATTTTAAAATATGTGTATTTATAAAAATTGTATCTATTTTATATTTAATAGTATTTGGAGATTACAGTTTGTCTATGGTAACAATCACTAGTATTCTAAACAAACAAATAACCTGTCAATAAGTATAGTTTTGAACACTTTCAAATTTTATTTATTAATTGATGTATTTTAGTAATACTTAATTGATATTGAAATGTGATCTTTGTAAGTTGTGATGCTCTTACAACGTTGTAATCTAAATGTTATAATTTGCAATAAATTTTACATTAATTTTTTCTTAAAAAAAAAATAAGGTGCAATTCAACCGTAAATAATGTTCATGAAATGAAACAAAAATTTTATCAGGTTAATTAAACTCCATAGTCCATATTATTACGATTTTTTTAATAGTTTTATTTTGTTTTTTTTATTTATATTTCACATGATTTTTAAAACTTACTCTATTATTTAGTTAAAGAAAACTAATGGCTAAATAGAAATACAATATTGTATTTATTTATTAATAAATGAATGAATAACTTTGATGAAACAATTATTTTCTATAAAAACTTATCATTTGGTAGTACCAGTGTTTTACATGTAGGTGACAGTGTATGTTTTCTATACATCTGCAAATATTAGATACAAATAATAATATAGTGGAATTTATGATAGGTAAATATGATAAGTTTAAACATTTTTTAGACCTATAATATGTTATATAGTTATTCGTTTAAATTGTTTATTTTTATGATTTTAACTGTATTAATTTAAGTACATGTTTTGCTTACCTAATATTTATATTTATTTGCAGTCAACAAAATAAATATATTGTAAATTGAATGCCTATCAATAGCAAAAATATAAATCTGTTCCTCTCTTTACATGTAGAAATGTGAACCAGACGTCAAAGTATATTACATTCCTGATGTCTCGTGCTTTTATCACAACATTCTGTTACAGATGACAAGCAGTAATGTCATATACTTTATTTCCAGTGTATTTATTTGTTTCATTCATCTGATATTTAAATATGCTACATTACATACAAAACTGTTTCAGGTTTACAATTCTCGTGTTCAGGCAAACCCCGGAAAAAGTGTTTTGTAACTGGAAAACGCTTGATTATTCTCAAAAATATAATTATTGACATATAAACATAATGATATAAATAGTAAAACGTAAGTTTTATCATCCAAAATCAGGAAATAATTTTTAATGTTGATTAAATTTTCTATCACTAATTGAATTTCATAATTGTGTTAGTTGTTAAATGCATTTTTAATTAGCATGCTATGATAGTTTATATAGAACTCAGGAGCACATTTTTATCCAAGAATGTAATCGGTTCCTGGCCTACCAAGTATTGAAGTCGGGTTCAATTTATAGAACAATAAAGTTTTTATGCAGCAGGTGTTCAACGAAAATCTTTGAAAAAATATTTCACAACCTAAAATCTCAACCAGAGTCATAAAAATGTTTGAAGGGATCAGCTGATATCGACCGGCTCTTTGTTGTCAATGGGCTAGTAATTAACTTTCTAGCCTTAGTTTGTAATCAACTATTGTTACATTAAAAATATAATATTATTGTTTTTATTGTAATTTAACTATATTTAATCATTTTAAGATAATCATCATAACATTTGAGATTTCTATCATTTTTAAAAAATCCTCTATATTATACATATTTGTGTAGCACTAAAATGTTTTGTAGATTTTTTCTCGTAGGTATGCAAAAATTAACTTATAGATATTAAATAACATTCCAATATTTGGTTTTGAATCACTGAAACATGTTTTAATCCCTCCTGCAATATTATTATTAGACAGTATGCATTATATCTGAAACAAGCACTCACTACAAAGTCGGTTATGAATCAAATTTTTTTGGATTAAGTTGTACTAAGTTGTATTAAGTTGTACTAAGTTCAACAAAGCTGGCTTTGTTACTGGTTAAGTAAAACAATTTTAATCTAGTAATACTTTTGATTAGATTGATTATTTTACTGTGAATTCATTTAATGAAACTATTCACACAATTAATAAGTTATTATTTGGTAAACTATCTACATGTAAACAAAAACTATTTTCTGATGTAAAAGGTAATATAACCTGTAATTTATTTGTAGATCTGTCCGTGGACAAATAAATCAAAACTGGTCCAGAATTAAGTTTTCTGCTCGAGCTCTCCCTCTGTTGCACTTGCTTCCGAGAAATGTTCATTTACGGAATGAATATTCTCTTCGTGGTTACTGAATTGTTTGAACAAAAAAATAGTAATTGAAAAGAGTATATAAAAAATGCAATAAGCAGTACATCATTTGTCATATTACAACACAAATGTTTGTTTATGTCTCTTTAAAATAGTGTTTGCGACACCACTGGCATTATTCCATAAATTTAATAAATAATTATATAGTAATTATGTTTATCTCTCAGCTGGTTTTATAGTAAACTTGTATGTTACAAAAGTTAAACCAAGTAAAGAAACTGTATAAAAGGTGGAATATCTATCACATCAAAGAATATGTTCATTGGGTAACAATTAAAAATAACTAGTTAAACATGTCCAATGTTGTTTCTAACTTTGAGTCTACCTTTCCAATATACAGGCTGGAGCATGTCTGTGTTACGTCATCGCCTTTGGCATGCTAGAAATTGCAGTTTAGTTTGTTGTCAGTGAAATATTTAATTTATTTCTCTAGTGTAGCTATCAAAATGTTTTGTTTGTTTAGTCCGTGGGTCAACTACATGTTTTCTAGTTTGTATTTTTACGTTCAGTTTGTTTAGTTCACTTTGATCTGGAGGACACAGTGGCTGGCCGATTAAGTGTGATATAAGCCACTTTATATCTTCGTCTGTATATATTTTATAAATATTGTGGTTAATTGGTAGATTATTTTATCAGGTGGAGTCCTCTCTAACAATTTGGCTAAGGAACCAACGGATAAAGGGCAACTTCCGAACCACCACCAGTGACAGGGGAGGCGAGCTGCTTACGAGGACGAGATCCCTCAATGGTCACTCATCCAAGGAACAGCAACGCTCCATGTTACTTAACACCATTATCTTGTGATAACATTAGAACACTCTGGTCAGTGTTACTATGAAGGAATCTATCCACTCATTTTAATAGATTGTACTATTCATTTTAACTGATTTGGTGACCGTTTAGAAATCAATTTCTGAGGTTACAAAAAATCGCGAAATCCGCGTAAACTTTCATCAAAAGTTAATTCTACGTAATTTACTAAGTATATTAATTTAAGGCATTAATATTTAATTGTACAGCTGGTTTAAAGTGATTTAGTTTGGTTCCTATCGACAGGCTGTTTTGCAGTACGTATCTCGTGTAATTTGATGTGCTTTTCTTAGTTTTTATCTGTCCTACTATGCACTTTTTTCACCCTCGTTGTGCTGTATAGTTTCAGCTAAGTATAAACATTCTTTTAAAATGTTTATCCATTGGTCATTGATATTCGCTTTTTATATGATAAGTGTTTCAAGGACTATTATATAAGGCTTTTTCTCAATTTAATCTTTAATACATTTCCTAAATAATATATCTAGGATTTTAATTTCAACCCTTGAATAAGATACATTGTTAGCTAATGTCTCACCATATATTCATAATTCATCAATATATATTTTTTCATAAATATTTTTTTTAAATAATTATTTATTCTGTCCATCACACTAATTTGGTGATTCATTAATAAAAACTGTATAATTTTGTAAAATTTACGTCAAAACATTATTCTCTATGTATGCCTATAACTACTTTATGTAACTTCATATATAGGGCTTAGTACGATTTTGTGTGTCAGCATGATATCTTATGGAAATGGTTAGAATCAATTGTAACATAGTATATTTCATAACAAGAGTGGAAAATGGGATTTTTCATGTTCGAGACCATATGTTTGAAGTGCGATACTTGTCAAACACTTCAATTGGTCGAGAACATGCAAAACATTTTCACTTGAGTTTTGAACGATATTTTTCACAACACTACTAAATAAAAAATGTTGGAATGTTAACTTTTTATTTAATCAGGAACATTTTATAAAATCAGCTCTACTATTTTAAATGCACATTTAAATTAATTGTACAGTTACGATTGTTGGAAATAGATTTTCCTTTACTAGGAATTTTATTCAATACATTCAAAATATTGTTCTCTGTTTGATGACCACTTTCCTCATTTGCTTTCTCAAAAATATCATCAAACTTCTTGTACTCTTCATTGTATCTTTCCTTTGATTTTTTAGGAAGAAGATCATGTATCGCTTCCTCCACTCTCCTTTTTAACGACAAGGGCACAGGCACTTCCATTTCAGTTGGCGAAGCGATAACAAGAATGTTTTTAAAAGCTTTTGAAGGTTATTAAATTGTTGATAGAGGACAATTTTTGAACATAAACAATGTTACTTTCGACTGACATCAATAGACAGCCGTGGGAAATATGACGTTTCACTGGTTATAAACACTTAACGAAAACAGCTGAACTCATGGTAGTGTTGTGAAAATAATTTTTTTGCATTCTGAAATGTCCTCTCATGGTCTACTTGCTGATGGAGGAAAATCTAACTAATAAAATACATAAATTTAACACGAAATATGTATAAAATATTTAAATTCATTATTCGCGTGATATTGGCTGTCAAATCAAGACAATATTATACAGATACAAATATGTTACAAATGATCTCTAACATCTTTTCGTATTTGGCTTCGTTTGGATGTAATCTAAATAAATAAAAAAAAAAAAAAAAAAACACACACACAAACTATGAAATATTTATGTTTTAAATATTTAATAAAGGTTGCAGGTGTTTTAATAAATTGGATTTCTAAATAGTCCACACATATTTGCTATCTAACTCATATATTAAATCTAATATATTAAATAGCAAAATGACAACTGTTTTAATATTTATGATTAAAATATTATTTACAAAATTAAGATTCAGACCGGGGACAAGAAGCAAAACTTGTTTAGCTGTTTTTAAATACATAATGATATCTTGTATATTAAAAACTGTTTGTAATTTTTTTTAAATATGGCTATTTTAATTTTTACATAGTAAATCAATAATACAAGACAGTTTATTTAGAAATAACAACCTATTTATGAAAGTAGATATTTTTTAATTTTACTTTTTTATATTAAAATTTTAAAACTTCACTCGCCAGTTCACATAGGCTTACGGCCTGTGCGTGAACTTTATTCAACGAGTGAAATACGACCGTTGGCTCGGTGGGAATTTGACCCTTGGAACTTGCCCTCTTCAATCTGAAGCCTTAGCCACTTAGCCATCACGCCAGCAAAGTGGTATTGTTTTAATATTAACATATTTATAAAAAGTAACAGGCATAACAATTTGTCTGAATTTTTTTATGTGAATATAACGATATTTTGTTCATTAAAATTGATTATTAAAAGTTACTATTTTAATGTTTATGATTCCACCTCACATAAAATTTAAGATTACTACCCTAATAAGCAACGAAATCCATATTTTTGACATTGTTACTATTTACTGCTGAAACAAGGTCCAACCGGCATGACATTTAAACACTCATTATTGGGCAGATAAGAACTCGCATGTCACTGTACAGTCGAAATACCAACATAACGTTTTCTTGAATTTATCAATTGATCAATACCTCTAATAAATCAATTGAACAAGTATTGGTGGAATTGTTGGTCCACTACTTCTAATATCTAAACTAAACGAATTTAGCCCCCTACAATCCCTCAACACGGCCTAATGAACGTCATGGAAGATGTTCCTCTTCAATACAGACATCGGATGAGGTCGATATGCTCCGTCTCACTTCAGCAATGGCGATAGAGCACACTTGGATGAGCAAGTCAGAAGTTCAGATTGGTCAAGGTTGCCCAACAGTGGAGCCAGTGACTTTGTTGGATCGAATGGAAATTTTCATTTTGGCTCTCTTAAAATCCTTGGTCTTAAAAATATCGATAACCTGTCAGATCGAATGAAATCAGAATGACCATAATGGTGGAGATGGTGAGACAGTGTATGAGGCACCAACTAGTTCAATGTATTGTTGTGAGTAGAAGGCACATCAAACTCAACCTTAGTGGAAAATGTTTCCATTAATATACATCCTTTTAAAAAAGTTCTTGTTTGCTGATGAACTGTTTTGTGTTATTTGTCGACTATATAAAAACTAAAATAGCCACACGATTACAGGACAATTCGTCCCACAGACATTTCGTCCCCAAAGAAAAATGCGGACATTCCGTCCCACTCTGTGTAGTGTCTACCTGGGTCGGGTTTGATAATTAGTCTCCAAATATTTCTAAACGGACACTTCGTCCCACTCTGAGAGAACCTAACCTAACCTAACCTTTTTACAACCCTTCTCTCAGGTGGGATGAAGTGTCCGTTTAGAAATATTTGGAGACTATTTATCAAACCCTACCCAGGTAGCCGTTCCACAAAGTGGGACGAAATGTCCGCATTTTTCTTGGGGGACGAAATGTCCGTGGGACGAATTTTCCGGACACCAGCCACACATATTTCATTTATGAATTAATTTTAGAGACAAGAATTCGTTACATTCATATTTAAAATAGTTAATTTTCTAAACCTTAGTAGGTTTTAATAAAAGTTTAGTTTTAACAGATTCTGATGCACCTGAACTTTTAATTTAACAAACAATAAAATTATTATTTTCCGACATTGTGTACATAAAATCTTTTTCGACAAAAAAATATCTTACACCGTTTAGGAAATAATAATGTATTTCTAAATATAGCAACATGGTGGATTGTATACAAACTAAGCTAAATTTAAAAAAAAATAATAATGATACCGACCCTTTTTATTAATCCTATAGGTAACCTCTTTTTTAACATCTGGCATCAGGCCATTGACGTTTATTTACTGTCCCGTTGAAGCTATAATTACTTTTCCATGTTATAATATGTAGTTGTGTTTCAAAGTAAAATAATATGTTACTGACTGAATTTACATACAAACTAGAGCCTAAATTAATTTACTTATGTCACTTATAACAGGGTGTAAATAAAGTCAACTTTTAATAAATATCAAATATATTGAAGACTAATTTACAAAAATGCCAAAATTTACGTCCCATTCTCATTCAGATAAAACATTGTAAACACAATGTATACTCTGTCTGCCCCCCCCCCCCCCCGCCCTAGAGATATTTTACTAACAGCAACTTAACCATATCATAGAATTTAAATGGTTATATCTAAAAACAGTGATTTAACTACTTCCTTACGGTTTAATGATGTGCAAATTATAATGCTGCCACTTAACACCCCATGTTAATTTGATCTGCATTAAACTACTTTAACTAAAGCAGGTGTTTTAAACGCATTTCACCTGTTAAAAGCGGGTTGATTATTTAAACAACCCATTTACCAAATTAGCATTCAGCTGTAAACATGGACTGTTTGATTAAAGCTGGTTTAAGAGGTTATAAGTGATGCTTGTTTTATTCCACTAAAACCTAAAGGTAATGCCCCTTATATTCAATTAAGTTAGTAGTGTGAAAAGGGGGATGTTTCTTGATATTATAATTTAAGGTCAACATTTTAATAATTTGTTTGATATTTAATAAAGATTCAGTGTATAAATGAAATATTCCATCAACAAAATTTAAATAAAATAAATATTTGGACAATTTTGGTTAAAATATCAAATTTCACTTGACTTTCCTTAAGAACCATTTTGGACTGTTTGTACCAAAGGCTTAGTATTATTTCAGAACTACGGGAGTGGTGGGTCACATCTAGAACACTGTCCTGTGGCAAATGACATCCTTAACCACTTAGTTAAGATCACTGAACATAAATTAAATCATAATAATTCTCCGGTTCACTTTTATTGCCTTCGTCATTTTGGGGTTAAGTGTATGAAAGGGCTTTACAGTCCTAACTTCAACCCTGTAATAAAAACATTTTTATTTCATTTTCATGTTTATTGACCAATAACTAATAATGACTCTAAACATAAATTATAATAAAATAATAACCAAACCATTTTGTAGAAGGAATTTTAAAAATAGATTATATTTGTACTTTTTAAATTTACATATAATATTTTAGGATTTAAATTCACATTAAATACCAACTAAAGGAAGGAGAATACTTTGAACATCGAATGAGAAAATATATACTCCTTTAAAAATCCTACACAAAAATGTCATCAGTATGTTAATTATTACAAACTATCAGTATTATGCGCACTGTTTGGTATGTTGTTAGGTGATCATGACCATAGAAGATCGTGAGCAGTCATTTTGTCTGACATAGAGATATAAATAAATGTTTTTTAAAAATAAATTCAAGTACACATACAAATGTTTTATAAGCCCTCTCATAATTTTAAACAAAAGAACAAAAGCGCTAAAAGTTTCAAAATAAAGTTAATATCTTTCTTATTTATAAACTAGTTCACGTTAGGGCTACTATTTTAATAAATTAAATGATAAACATAATAAAGTACCCTTTTATTCATTTTTTATAAAAATATATTTTTTTGTGTATCAGTTCAGTAGTGTTCTTTATGCTGTAATTGTAGTCCCAAATGATGTTTTCTTGAATCTTTTTATTTAAATATTTCCATAATTTATATGATGGTGCATTTTGAAAGTTGACTATTGGTCTGATTGGTATTTTTGTTTTATGTGTTTTAGGTTGAGCTCTTAGGGTAGGAGCTTTGGGGTTGGTCATTTTTAATTGATATTGTATAGGTTTTGGAATTGTATTACATTTAGAAATGATTTTGTTAGTTGTTTTTGAGTAATGGTTAGTAGGATCCTTTTTTAAAAGTGTTAATTTGTTATTTTGAATAAAATCTTTTATTTTATTGTCATATTCATCTTTGTACATAACAACTGCTGTATTTCCTTTATCAGCTTTGGTTAGTATAGCATTATTCTCTTTTAATTTTGTTGAGATGGAATGTATAATTGTCATTTCTTTGTTTGCTGTATGTGTTTTTATATTATTATTTGTGTTTATATTAATTTTATTTAGTTCATGTATGAAAGCATGTCTGAAATGTTCTCGTTCTTTTGTATCAGTTGTCATTATGGATACGTCCATACTGATTAAATCATCTTCGATTTCATGTACTTTGTGGTCAAGATTTATGTTGTATTTTATTGATTTATTTAAAGTATTATTTTCCTCTTCATTAAAAGGTATGGTAGTCAAATTATGAAATTTAGGATAAAATTTGAACTTACATTGTGAATTGTTCTCTTGGGTAGATGTTATAATTGTTTGTTTTAATGAATTTAGTTTTGATATGTGAATTTCCCTTTTCTTTTTAATGATTGGTTGGATCCAGTTTTTTATGTAATGGTTTATTTCTTCGATAGATTCGTGGTGGTATTGTGATTTTGATATAATTCTTCTTTTTCTTGGTTCAATTTGTGTAGTTTCATATATAAAGTATTAATTTCTTCTTTGATCCATATTTTCTTGGCAGTCTCCAATGTAATAAGTGCAGCTCTAGATTTTACTTTTGTATATAGTTGGACATAGTAAGGAGTAATATTTTCACTTAGGCATCTCTTGTTAAACTTAATATCTTCTTTAATGGTCATCTCTTTTAGGTTGTTGTATTTGTATTTGTGAACAATTTCTGGGTAATTAGCCATTGTAAATGTATAAACTAGTTCACGTTAGGGCTAGTATTTTAATAAATTAAATGATAAACATAATAAAGTACCCTTTTATTCATTTTTTATAAAAAATATATATTTTTATAAAAAATGAATAAAAGGGTACTTTATTATGTTTATCATTTAATTTATCTTTCTTATTATCTGTGAATATGTGCCAATTAATGAAAGAAATTATAATATAGTTATTTGCTAAAATGTAGTAGGAATGTCAATGTCAAGTGTAGAGGATGAGTAAGATCATTATTGTACTAGCAAAATTATCATTGCTAGTAATAAGCTTGTTTTGATACATTTAAGGGATTAATAAATATTTTAATGATTAGTATTATTTATAGAAATAATACTGGTTAAATTTTTTTTCCTGTCAACAGTTCTTCAAACATAATCTGCTATGTACATTTCGAAGCATAGAGTTTCATCATCAGGCTTTCCAAAAACGCTACTATTTACATTACACTAAAAACATTAAAAACATTTAAATATTTTATTTAATGTTTTTTTAATATTTTAAATGTTTTTTAATGTTTTTAGTGTAATGTAAATAGTGACGTTTTTGGAAAGCCTGATGATGAAGCTCTATGCTTCGAAATGTACACAGCAGATTATGTTTGAAGAACTGTTGACAGGAAAAAAGGTAATTTAATCAGTATTATTTCTATAATATAACAGTTCTGGAGGCTAATAAAACAAAATGAATAAAGTATTATTTAGTCGCTACTCATTTCAAAACCCGGTCTTTTTACAAATAACACAATAACAGACGTGATTCTAATTTTTTTAATTATTATTATTAAAGAATACAATAAATGGCCTATAATTGTAAAATCAAGAAACATATTTTTTGTTCAACTTACTGATCATACGGAGTTGTCAAGTAATTGTAAAATCGGTCATACAAA
>JAQJVL010005762.1:0-33017 GCA_035578905.1 Stictocephala bisonia | reverse complement strand
GACGGTAAATAACAAAACTAGACCCGGAGTGGTGGGGGAAAAGGGGGAAAATAAGTCCGGGAGGGGTTTTTTTTGGGGAAAATTTTTTTATGGGGTAGGTGGGAAAATGGGGGTTACACAGGGGGGTTTGGGAGGGGGTCAAAAAATTTTTCCCAAGGCTTTGGACGCACCTTTTTTGAGATATAAGAAAAAAACCATTTTTTTACGGAAATGTATTGCCCTTGGTTTCGGGAGAAACCTTGGGGGGTTTCCCGGGAGATTGTGGGGAAACCCTTTCGGCAATCGTCGAGGTCTTGTGAAAAGCACCCCGGGCCCGGCGATCATTGTCAGGGAAGCCTTCTAGCGGAAAGAATGTTCTCTCCTGACTCTCTGTTTCCCCCTGCGCAGAACTTCTCTTTTGGGTGAGTTTTTTGGAAAAATATACGGGGGTTTGTTAGAGACAAGCCTTGGGGTCTTTGTGATTTCGGCCAGTTTTAAAACACCGTTTCATCTTTAAAAAAATTTTGGGCCAAGGCAAAGTTTGCAAAAAGGATCGGGGGGAAATTCCGGAGGTGGGGTGGGACGCACTCCCCGGCCAACTTGGGATTTGGGCAGCGGATCCCGGGGGGGGCCAACGTGGGGACCCACGGGTTTTTCCCCTCAAAAGGGGCAACTCCCTTTTGGAGTCGTAACTGGGTTTCCCCTTTTGTTTGCTTTTAACCCTTTCCCCCAGTGCCGTGTTAGAACACCGATGGGGCAAACACTGGCCACTTTCGGGTCTTTAGGTATTCTCCGAAAAAATTTTCAATACATTTCCCTTTAAAAAGGGGTTTTTTGCTTTTTAACTCAAAAAGGGTGCGTCCAAGACCCCTTTTGGAAAATGTTTTTCGCCCCCCTTTCCCAAAATTCCCACCTGTTTTACCCCTTTTCCGACCTACCAATAAAAAAATTTTCTAAAAAATAACACCTCTGGCTTATTTTTTCCCCCCCCCAACCCCGGTTTCAATTTCGTTTTTACCGCCCGGATTTCGCCCAAAAATTTTGGTACACGTGTACAGATACGCATGCCCATAAAATTTAAAAAACGTTTGTATTCCCGTATATGCCCGTCCCCGGGACTTATCTTTCCCCCCAACCACCCGGATTTATTTTGGGTTTTTTAACCGCCCCGTTTTCCCCTCAAATTTGGTACACGGTACAAATACCCCAGGGCAATAAATTTAAAGCTGGGCAAAAAGGGGCTTTTTTATACATTTAAAACCCGGGTTCCCAACGGGTTTGGCGGGACTGGGGGCAGCCATCTTGGATCGGGGCCCATATATATTAGGGATGAGTTCGGGACAAAAACTTTCAGTTCTCAGACTTTTTGAACGAGACACTTTCTACCCACTCCGCTATTTTACAACTTACATAACCTTAAATTCATTTGCGGGATAAATCTTAAACCCCCAACCCGATTGCATGCCCTGATGAAAGCAAGGCTATGCCCTAAGGAAAAAACTTTAGCTCCCCAACCCAAGGGCTGACTGGCCTAGAAAAACCCTTCGAGCCCAGAAACCCTTTTTGTTCTTCCTGCGGAGAAATTTAACCTCTCCCCCACCGCAGGGGCCCTCAAGAAGGCAACCCGGCTAACCTCAAGAGGAAAGCGACGAGCCAACCCCCCCCAAATTTTCCAAAGGGTTTGGGCTCGTTCGAGACCGACCCCCAAACCCATCAACCAGCACTTAACATTGATCCCCGTCCCCCTCAACCATCGTATGGGCCCATAAAATTACGGCCAAGGGGCATTTAAAATCATCTGTTTGGAGGAAAGAGTTTCCGTATCGAAGAGATCAGAAAGGCGCCCCGGGGCAGGATAAAGCCCTATACCGTCGTAAAATGGGCCCGGGCATTAAGGACCCAGGGGATTCCCCCGACAACCCAGAGGGGCTAACAGGGGCGAAGTTTGGGCAGAAAACTTGATGCAGAGAACTAAAGACCCCAATTTTTTTTTCATCCCCGAGTATAAGAAGTAAGTGGGGCGATAACGATGAGGGGAAAGGGAGATGAACTTAAAGGGCCCAAGAAGGGCCATCTTCCTTCCCACCACCAACATTGGAACTATCTGGAGGACCCCCGAGGGGAAGTTTTCAAAAGGGAAAATGGAGGTTTACCCCAAAGGGACCCGGGTGGTTCTGGCTTAAAATTATCTTTTTGGGGCTTATGGAAAAAAAAAATCCCCAAACCACAACCTTTTCGTGGATAAAACTTTTTGTGAACTCCCAAAGAAAATTGCAGCTAAACACGCCGTGCTAAATATCAATAAAAACGAAAACCCAAGTTTTTTCCTTTTGGTTTTGGCGGGCCACACTTAAACCCCTATTTCACCAAAAAACCCCCACCCCTTCATCGCGTTAAACACTATCACCCAATGAGAAACGACTTTGCCCAAACCCCCTTCAAGGCATCACACCCCCCCAATCAGCCCGACCACGTCAAGTTATTTGAGAAGAGGTCGGGGGACCCTCCATCAATTCTACCCCTTTACAAAAGGGGAAAATTTCATAGTGTCCCCCGCTGCTGGTAGGGAAATAGGGGGGCACCCAAAAACACATCGCCCTTTGAATATTTTAAAGGGAAACCGAAAAAACGCCCACTACTGCAAAATTTAAAAGACTGGCCAGATTAGCTCGCCGGAAAAAAATTACAAAATACCAACACAAAACCCCTGGAAAACCCTTTAGGTGTCTACAGCACTATGGAAAAAGAAGATCGCAAAGCCTCACACATGGAATACTGAAACGACCAAGAACCCTTTTTAGGTTTTGAAATCCCTAAACGGGGAAGAAAAAATTAAGTTCGGGGAAGGAAATAGAACGATGAGAGTACCCTTCGCTGGATACGCTGACTTCGAATGCATGCTGACCGCCATTGAGACGGAGGGAGGATGAAAGGATGGACGAGGATGGAGCAGCAAAATCATACACGAAGCAGTATCAGAAGCATGAGGCTGTAAGTTTTTGCTACTATATATTGTCTACGCTGATGATCACTACGGAGAACCTGTGAAATACTTTGGATCCGAGTGCAGCACAAGTTTTTGTCGAGAGTCTGTTCAGAGAGTCGAAGAAAATTGCTCACCTGTACTCTTCTGCAGCAGCCAAACCGATGGACCTAAACCTCCAGAAGGATCTCACTACTATCGCCAACTCTACAATCTGCCATATTTGCGAGAAGCCTTTTACTGACCCGGAAGACTACGAAAGTCAGAGACCACGACCATCTTACTGGAAAATTCAGAGGCATCGCTCACAACACCTGCAATCTCAAGTTCCGCAAACCTAATTTCATTCCAATCTTCATCCACAACTTGAGCGGCTATGACACACATCTTTTCATAAAAATGTTCGGACCTCAATGACGAAACTATTAGCGTCATCCCAATAATGATGGAGCGATACATTTCCTACACAACCGTAGAGATTGAGGAGGAGTAAAACTATGGTTCCTTGATTCTTGCCGCTTTATGATGTCCAGCCCTCGACTCACTGGCGAAGAACTTAAACGGACACCACAATTCCGCGAAAACATCAAAATTCTACTCTGGAGAGAAACTGCAACTACTCATCAAGAAGGGTATCTACCCCCTACGGACCATATTGGACTCCTTGGAAAAATATCAGCTCACCAACCTACCAGAAAAGAAGGACTTTTAACAACAGGCTAAACAAGACGGATATCACAGATGCAGAAACACGAACACGCTCAGGACAGTATGGAACACATTCAAATCTCCAACATGGAAGAATACACTCTCCTGTACAACCAGACGGACGTTCTGCTTTTGGCGGACATTATGGAAAACTTTAGAGAACGTTTGTAATGAAACACCTAACAAGCTCGACCCCAGCATGGTATTTCACCGCTCCCGGACTGGCATGGAGTGGCAATTGCTTAAAACTACAAGAGGTTGAACTGGATCTGTTGTCCGACAATGAAATGCGGCTGATGATCGCCCGAGGTATTCGAGGAGGAATATCCCAGTGTTCCAACCGTTATGCAAAGTAAACAACCCCTATATGGAGGATTATGACATGGACAGGGCCTACTAATTACCTCACATATCTCGGACGCCAATAACTTATATGGATGGGCTATGAGCCAGCCTATGGCTTATGCAGACTTTCTATGGGCGCACGATCCTGAAAACATCGACATCATGAGCATACCGGATGACGGCTCCTAGAGGATACATCTTCGAAGTGGAATCTAGAGTACCCTCGAGAGCTACACGACAAAGACCCATTCGGACCTATCCATTGGCACCAGAGCAGCGCATTCCTCCAGGCTCCAAGAACATGAAACTCCTACTCACCTCTCTTTCAACAAGGAGAAATATGTTCTTCACTACCCGAAACCTAAAAAGTACATCTCCCTTGGCATGCGGGTGAAGAAAAATCCATAGAGCTGTCAGCTTTATGCAAAGTACTTGGCTAAAGGCTACATCGATTTAACAACCGACATGAGAACTAGAGGCAACAAACCAATTTGAGAAAAGACTCTATAAGCTGATGAAACAACTCAGTCTTCGGTAAAACAAATTTAAAACATACTAAAACAGATATGGAGATCCGCCTCGCCACCAAGGAAACACAAGCTGATAAGTGGATGGCGCAGCCTAACTTCAAGAGGCCGTTACCATATTCACAGAACACCTGGCTGCAGTCCATATGAGTAAGACCACGTCCTGTTTGTTCAATAAGGCTTATAATACTTAGGCATGAGCATCCTGACGTTTCTAAGTTGTTGATGTATGAGTTTCACTACGATGTAATCAAGAAGAAATATGGTGAAAAAGCGCAACCTCCAGTATACGGACACAGACTCCCTTACATATATGATTGAACATGGTGACTGGTATAAAGACATGAAGGAGATGATTCATCTATTCGACCACCAGCGATTACTCCGACCCCAATCCGTTTTGACATTCCAAGAGTTAATAAAAAAGAGTGTTTGGGTGTGATGAAGGATGAGCTTAGCGGACGTATAATGTTTGAGCATGTGGGGCTAACGCTCTAAAATGTACGCTAGCCGGTCAGAAACGGAGAGAAGCTAAGAAGGCAAAAGGAGTAAAGAAATCTGTAGTAAAGAATGAACTAGAGTTTTTCTGACTATAAGGAGTGCTTCGATAAATTCTGCCTCCTCTACAGTACTGTGGATGTTACGTGGATGACGCTTTGAGAGAAATAAAAAGTATAAAATCCAGGCCAAGTGAAGTAGAAACAATGAATCTATTAGGAGTCGCCGCCTATGAACTGTACTGCATAGAGCAAAATAAAATAGCGCTTCTCAGCCTACGATGATAAGCGTTTTATTTTAGAAGGAGGCATAAAGACCCTGCCATGGGGACATATTCCATCGATGAAGAAGCGATGATTTGACCGAGCCGTCTTAGACGCGCTGATGGTGGAGTAAGGAGACGGGTAGGAGCACAAGAGTGCAGGAGGTAGCAAATAGAAGAAGGTCGGCTACCACTTTCCGCAGCGGGGAGGGGCTGCGGAATCCCGTAAAACCAATGACCTGCAACGTCCAATAGATCTTCAAGAACCGGCAACGCCCAATCGACCTTCAAAAAAAACTGGCAATGCCCAGCCCAGGTATAAATACCCCTCACTCACAACGCTCGTCAGTGTGTACTTGGATACTCTATCAACATGTACGGAGAATCCGACGCTATTACCGAACAAGCATCCATCCTGGACGGTGACTGCAACCCAGTCGTCAAGCAGGATCCGTGGGAAATCTACAAGGACTTTATGTGGCTAGAACATAATATTAGTAAAAGATGGCATGCTCAACCACGTGATGAATTCGAAATTCAATGGTACGAAGAGGACATGAAGTTTAATGCGTGAAGAAAACCCGATAATTGACCAGCATTGGGAGTCGATATATTCTGAACAGAAATATCTCCAGACATACCTCGACACTGTGGATTGGATGGACCTAAAGATTTTTGTACGTGGAATCCATTACAACAGGAATGTCGTAAGAGAAAACTTGCAGATGTAGAAATGGAAAAGCACATAGCGCAAAGAAAAGAGACTGCGGGAAAAATTTCATACTTACGTTTCCTTTACCTTTTATGAAAAATAGAAACAACTCAAGTAAGGGAGCACAGGAGGTGCAGGAGGTAGTAAATAGAAGAAGGTCGGCTACCACTTTCCGCAGCGGGGAGGGGCTGCGGAATCCCTTAAAAACCAATAAATATTTTGGTTTAGAACAATCTTAATTAGTTATGAATTGGACACAATCCAATACAAATTATGAACGTGAGAGAACTCATCGCCAAGAGCTACACGCTCCAGCCAGAAGAACATTTCCCACCAGACCTGTATACCCCGGGTGTTATTAACCCACGTTGTGTTAACCCAGGTTTTATTAACCCACGTTGTGTTAACCCGGGTTTTATTAACCCACGTAAGGTTAACCCAGGTTCACCTGCGTTGCTAGAGGATGATGTAATACTCGATTATACAATACACGATCTCAGCAACGTGTACTCTTTCCAGTTGAGACACAAAGGAGTAAACATCACAAGATGAGTGAAGTGTTTATCGTGTTAAATAATCCCGATCCTACTGAGGGGTTCAGTAGTGATTATGCGACTCTCCTAAGGTTCTACAAGAACGGGGAAAATGTCGATACTGTTTCAGTGTAACAGGTACTCCAGAACGATTGATGTAATCCGAATACGATAGAGTGGATATTCTAGGCTTATGGTTTTTACCCGAATGTCAAACAGAGCATAAATGAGGAATGAATATAGTATAAAAGTTTCTCAGTCGTGCGTTTGTTTTAAACACTCTCTGGATTTGACGAACATCAACACATTGAAACTATATAGCAACCTGTATGCTAGTAAAGCGCTGGAAAGAATTAATAACTTTGATATAGATTCGCCCTATTGTGGAAGAAACATCAGATTCTGAATCGAGTGAGGGGGAGGGGGATATGGAGGAATAAAAATTTTAAAATTAACAAGGAGTGAGGTAAATTAAAAATAAAGATTTTAAATTAGTTGAGATAATGGAGCCCGTCTTAGACGCGCTGATGGTGGAGTAAGGAGACGGGTGGGAGCACAAGAGTGCAGGAGGTAGCAAATAGAAGAAGGTCGGCTGCCACTTTCCGCAGCGGGGAGGGGCTGCCGGAATCCCTTAAAAAACCAATAAATATTTTGGTTTACAAAAATCTTAATCAGTTAACGAATTGGACACAATTCAAACCAGTTATGAATGTGAGAGAAATCATCGCCAAAGAGCTACACGCTCCAGCCAGAAGAACATTTCCCACCAGACCTGTGGAAGTCAAAGGAATAGACGATTTGTATCAGGCTGACTTGGTGGAGATGATACCATACTCAAAGTTTAACAAGGGCTACAAGTACATTCTCACAGTAATCAACTGCTTTACCAAATACGCTTACGAGCAATACCAGTCAAGGACAATTCTGGACAGGAAATCGTCCAAGGCTATACAACCTGTTTTGGAGGAGAATCGGATGACGCATCTGCAAACCGACATGGGAAAAGAGTTTTACAAACGCTGGATTCGCCAAGCTAATGAAGAAACACAACATTAATCATTACTTCTGTGTACAGCGAGAAGAAGGGAGCCATAGTGGAGAGAGATTCAATCGTAGTCTCAGTCTCTAATGTGGAGAAAATTCACAGAACTGGGCAACTACCAATGGATTAAAAATCCTACCCGACCTGTTGGAAGAGTACAACACAAGAAAAACATAGAACAATTGGTATGGCACCTTTTGAGGTGAACAAAAAGAACGAAGATTTGGTCAGATACGAAACATAAACAAGAATAGACAAAAATATAAGAAGAAGGAAAAGATCGAGTTCAAAGTGGGTGACAAAGTAAGGATAAGCAAGTATAAAAAGGTTTTCGATAAGGGATACCTACCCAACTGGACAAACGAGATTTTTACTGTGGAAGCGGTGCATCCAACTGTACCGACTACGTATCACCTAAAGGATTAACCGCAACAACATACTTCAAGGAAGCTTTTACGGAAAAGAACTGCTCAAGACCAGACACGGAGACGTATAACCTGGTGGAAAAGGTGTTGAGGAGAAAGGGTAACAAAATGCTGGTTAAGTGGCTTGGCTTTGATGGTACTCACAATTCGTGGATAAATAAAAGTGAACTTGTGTGAATTACTCAGTTTGAGCTTAGACATTAAGATGAAGACACCCAAATTGTCCTATCGTAAACTTTGACGTATACTGTGGAGGAGATATGAGGGAAAGGAGCATAACACAGTTATCTCGCTGCCAAACCATGTTCGATGTATCATTGTGCGGACCTTCAATTCCGGCAAGACTAATGTAATGTTAAACTTGTTGTTTAATCCAAATGGACTAAAGTTTGAAAATGTCTACGTTTTTTCAAAATCACTCCATCAGCCCAAAATATAAGTTGCTAGAGAAGGTACTACTGACTATACCCGGTATTGGATATTTCCCTTTCACAGACAATGGTGAGGTGATTCATCCAAACGAGGTGAAAGAACACTCTGTGATGGTGTTTGATGATGTCGCATGTGAAAAGCAAGACAATATCAGAAACTACTTTACAATGGGACGACACCAGAATGTTGATACTTTTTACCTGTGTCAACATACAGTAGGATACCTAAACAGCTGATAAGGGACAATGCAAACTTTATTATTGTGTTTAAGCAAGATGACAGAAAATTTAAGACACATATACGATGATTATGTAAATACGGACATGTCTTATGGGAGATTCAAAAAGTTGTGTGCCACCGCATTGAACAGTGGTAAGAACAAATTTGTTGTAGTAGACAAAGAACGTAACATTGACGATGGTAGATACCACGTCGGACTCGACGAGTTTGTCAAAGTTTTACAACGCCATGCTGAAGGTTAGTTTTAGCCAACCTCTTGTGACAAGAGAGTACAATCTACCGATGAATGAGGGTCGCAAATCATTATGGCAATGGCGCGAGGCGCATAACACAATGACGTTAGACAGGCTACGTTTTTAAAAGGCGAATAGATATGTTGGAAGAAACTATTTTGGGCCCACTCCTTTTGCTGCATATTGCGAAGCAGAAAGACTTGGAAAACAGAAAAAACAGGAAAACATGAAAACAGAAAAACAGAAAAACATGAAAACAGGAAAACAGTAAAACAGGAAAACAGAAAAACAGAAAAACAGAAAAACAGGAAAACAGGAAAACAGAAAAACAGAAAAACAGAAAAACAGAAAAACAGGAAAACAGGAAAACAGAAAAACAGAATAACAAAAAAAAACAGAAAAACAGGAAAACAGAAAACAGAAAAACAGGAAAACAGAAAATAACCTAAGGGGATTCCGTAAGAAGATTGATAGGAGCACAGACGTGCAGGAGGTAGCAAATAGAAGAAGGTCGGCTTTAGCGTCAGAGACGCATTCACTTAACGCAGCGGGGAGGGGCTGTGGAAACTCAATAAATAAGGATGTGGTGTTCGAAATTAGTTATTCGACAAGATGACGTTCAAGGATACACATCGTATACGAGAAATAAAGATGCTGCAGGATAGTATAAGGCAAAAGTTGCGTGATATTAAAAGCAGTTCAATTCAACACAAACGTTCGTTAGAAGTACAGTACAAACCGTTGATTGATCCACTAAAACAGTTGACGGAGACGGTTGTTGCTGCAAAAGAGATCAAGCAAGAGCCAAAAGAGGAGAATGAAGGGGAAGTGGAGGAGGAGGAGGTTTTTGAGCCTGAGCAGTCATTTGGAAGACCGTCTTTAGCGTCAGAGTTTGACGCATTTATTCGTGCAAACAACATTGGAGACTTGTTAGGTACCTACCTTCAGTTTATTCAGACAGACCGATAGGGAAGAAGCTGATTTCACGTACGGCATTCACTATGATGGTAACTGAGTGGAAAATGGGATCGTATCCGGTTAGCTTTTCCGATAACGATATAATTATAAATGGAGTTGAATACAAGGGAACACCTGGGACTGTTTGAAATGATTTTCAAGAAAATCCACAGAGTGGATCGTTCAAACGACAATGATTTAAAAGTGTACAAGCAAATGCTAGAGGCAACTGGTGTTCACAAGCGTGAAGATGGAAAAGGGATAAAATCCAACAGAGGCTACAAGTACACGAATATTATATCAAATATGTTTCCACCAAAAAATAAAAAGAAACTAACCTTACTACGTGCTTCTCCAGCGTCTAGAAAAAGACCAAGTCAACCACTATCACCATTTATTGGTGAAAAGAGAAAAAAGTTGGGAGAAGGTTTGCTAATGGAAGTTGAGAAATCCAAAATTGACTACCGGTACTGGGATGACCCTAATGAATTGGTTGATCGTTTGCGTCTGTTGTTAGCATCTAAAGAATTAGGTAACAGTGGTCACAATAATGAGATTATCGCCATTCTGGAGGAGCTCAAGGAGGCGGATATTATAAAAGACTTTGATAACTTTATTTTGTAATCATTATCGTAATGTCTATCGACAAGTGCGGACGTCAGTTAGTTCAAAAAGGTGCTGCTGCTGCTGTGCCCAAAGGAGCACGAGGTTGAAGGATTTAAATTGAATCCTGAAGGAAACTATGATATGCAAAAATAAAGTTTTAGCAAATGTAGGCGATGCAATAAATGAAAATGATGCCGTCAGTCTAAAATTATAGGTGAGCATTGTGTATTATTCGAGGAGAAATACATTAATGCTAGAAATAGGTATATAGCGAACGTTGAAAATCCTACTGCAGCAAAAGATGCTGCAAATAAATTGTATGTAGACTCTCTTGTTCCACCTAGATACGGCACCTTTTGGCACTTTGGAAATAAACGGTTGGTTGAGGTGGCTGACCCATTAAATGATGGAGACGTAGTTACAAAAAAAATACCTGACGGCAAATAGCCCAAATAAGAGTAAAAGCGTGTGGAAGTTTAACAATATGCGATTAACGTCAATCAAAGATCCTGTTGAACCTCAAGATGCAGTGACTCAAAACTACCTTTCAGGATCTCTTAACGTGGTACGGGATAAGTGGATTCCTAAACAGACCGCTAATGAGTGGGATTTCGGATATAAAAAGCTTTCCTCTGTGGGTGATCCAGTCACCATGCAAGACGCTGTAACTATGAATTACCTTGTACAAGCAATGAGTGCATTACTTTACGATCTATACTATCGCATATTGCCACCTCAAGATCAGATCCACAGTTTGTCTAAAGAGGAGTGGATCGACAAACATATTGTACGACCGTATTTCTTAAACGAAGCTACCCGAATTCCCTTGTTATACTATATAAAATACACTCTTAACCTAACATTTACCACGTCATACTATATAAAATACACTCTTAACCTAACTTTTACCATGTTATACTATATAAAATACACTCTTAGCTATACTATATAAAATGAACTTTTTTTTTTTTGTCCAAGGTACAAGATTCGTTAGATTGTTGCAGTGGCGGTGATATTGGAGGGTATATATACACCACAACACCACTGACAATGCATCAGTATTACTCAGACTTTACAGAGGAAACATCTACATCAGCTTCAGATGGCATCTCCACAGTACCTTCAAACGTTGGTTGAACAATTCAATGCTCAATCCAAATCTTCGGTGCTGCTAACGAAGAGGTGCTCCAGAACTCAAAGAGCACAAGCACTACATCATTCACCACATTAGAAAGATTGATACAGCTGTCGGTGACGCAGTATTAGTTGCATTGAATGATGCACCATACGTTCCAGGCGATGAACCCAAGTTTCAAGTCTTCCTGCCAAAACGCTTTGTATATCTACTGCAGAATGAAGATGTGAGGAATATTCAGCCAGGAGCGCTCTATCTCATCTCCCATGGTGTGAGTGGGAACAATTCTACAGAACTCTCTCTTCACCTTTCATCATCTAGTCTATAGTTATAAGACTTTTGTATTTTTTTAGTGATAAGACATGATTGTAATTGTGGAAATAAACTTTATTTTTTTAAAAAACTCGTTTGGGTGACCTTGACCTACTTTCTGTCTTGTATAAAAAGCTTGTTTCAATGGAAAGGTTGTAGTGTCAGTATGAGTGTGGACAAGTTCGGTCGATTTGATCAGAGTGTAGCAAAGACCCAGTGTGATGTCCACAACGCGGTAAATGCCGCGTATGTGCAAAAGAATTGTCTATCATTATCAGATGTAAACGATCATTATGATGCTAAAAACAGAACTATTAGAAATGTTTCCACACCCCTTCTACAGAATGATGCGGTAAATATGCAATTTGTACGGAATTACACTTTAAAAGGAACTTCTGACATGCAATTTTCAGCTAATAACAAATTTATAAGAGAGTTGCGTGATCCAGTCCTTAAATTCGGATGCTGCAACTATGGGTTTTGTTAATAGGTCTTCCATAAAAAGGACTTATCCTGATGGGGACATTGATATAGAAGGGAAATTGCTTAGAAACCTTGGTAAACCCGTTTTACCTACAGATGCTGTTAATATGGAATATGTATTATTAAACACTCCAAGACAGCATAGTGGCCATTGGACGTTTGATAATAAAAAATTGAGCAATGTTCAAGACCCTATTTATGACGGGGAAGCTGTGCGGAATCCCTTAAAAACCAATAAATATTTTTGGTTTACAAAAATCTTAATCAGTTATGAATTGGACACAATTCAATCCAGTTATGAATGTGAGAGAGAAATCATCGCCAAAGAGCTACAAGCTCTGGCCAGAAGAACATTTCCCACCAGACCTGTAAATCCGGGTGTTATTAACCCACGTTGATTTAACCCAGGCTTTATTAACCCACGTTGTGTTAACCCGGGTTTTATTAACCCACGTTGATTTAACCCGGGGTTTTATTAACCCACGTTGATTTAACCCGAGTTAGCCCAACCCAGGCTATAAATAGAGTTGTTTTCTAAATTCTTTATTATTATTAAACATGAATTCGAATGAACAAGATCTGTATCAGCTTCGGCTTCCACTGAACCTGAGAAAGCTCAAGCTTTAAAAGTGTCCTCAATTCAAGGTAACGATGCACATAGTGAAGTTGGGAGTGATCTAATGTCATGGTTACAGTTTAGTATAAAAAACTTGAATAATGCAGCTGACCATACTTATGGGATCACTTTCGATAAAGGAAGCGAACAATTTAAAATGGGTACACAGTCAGTTAAATTTGAAGGAAATAACATCTTGATTGACGGTAAGGTATATCCTGGGTCATCTGATCTATTTATGAGGAAACCCATAAAAACATCAATTAAAGACTATAGAGATGGAGATTTGGATTCGTACAGGGAAATGTTGCTGCAAACAAAATCCTATATAAATCCTAATCATGGAATGGTGAAAGGAAGCAGGGGTCTTAAGTATAAAAACATTATTAAACCTTTAATTAACGGTTTAACACCAATAAGTGAGGAAAGTAGTACAATGTATGTAAATAATCCAATAGACAGTACTTTTCATCCTAGGAAACGTTCAAAAACTCCAGATAGGTTACCTGTAAAATTAGGTAGGTATCACGTGGATGAGATTGAAAACAATTCACTTGATGCAGATAAGGGTGGGGAGATGTATAGTTCAAATGAGCAAGATTACTTTGATAGTAGTTCAGACGATGGAAATGAAATGGATGAAGTAAGGAGACAAGTATACAAGGATGTTTTAAAATTTTCAAAGGTTAATTATTCGAGCTGGGACGATCCTAATCAATTAGTAGACAGGTTGCGTTTGTTGATTGCCTCAAAAAAGGTGGGAAACACTGACCATGACAGTGAGATTATTACAATATTAGAAGAACTTAAAGGAGCGCGGATTATTAAAGACTATAATAACTTCCAATTGTAGAAAGAAGCATTTAGAGACTTAAGTTTTAAAACTTGTAATCTGTAGTTCCATGGTGTGTGGGCTCTGGGGTGGTCTAGCGGTCCGTAACCCAGTGTGTATGTGTGTGTGTGTGTAAGTGCAATAACCGTAACGTCGAGGTGAGGGCGGCCCAAAATTCAATAAAAAAATCGCCCGACTGTTCTCTAAGGCAGCCGTAAAGTCCTGAGGCGGTCCTGCAGCTTGGGGCTGGGCTAATCCCCGTAAGACCTTGAGTCGCAGATGCATCTAGTATGCAATGGGCCCTCGTACGGTACGTGTATCTGGATGTGTGTAACACTCTATGGCTGGCTTAAACTCTGTAAGTCCAGGGTGTGAGTAAGGGATATTTTTAGTAACGAGAAAATAAAAAAAAAAATAAATAAAAGCCCTTTTTAAGTTTTTGCGTCACATTGAAAGGCTTCTCCAAGTAAAGTGGCGGCTAGACTTATATGGGATCCAAAAAAAAAAAAAAAAAAAATAAAAATAAAAAATAAAAAAAAAACACAAAAATAATACTGGGAGGTAGCAATTTTGTTATGGAGTGGCTATCACCGTAGCTTGCGATGGTTGGGGCAAGTTACATTAAAGTAAGTGGGATTATGCCTACTGGGGACACCCACTATAATAAAAAACGCGCCTTTGCACAGAGTGCAATGACCCTATACCTCTTGGGTGGTGTGGAAACTTGGGTCAAGGTCCCATAAAACCCGGGTTTTACTAACCCACGTTGATTTAACCCCGGGCTTTAATAACCCACGTTGTGTTAACCCGGGTTTTATTAACCCACGTTGATTTAACCCGGGCTTTAATAACCCACGTTGTGTTAACCCGGGTTTTATTAACCCACGTTGATTCAACCCAGGCTTTAATAACCCACGTTGTGCTAACGCGGGTTAGCCAAATCCAGACTGTAAATAGAGTGCATTTTGGCTAAGAGTACATTTTATATAGTATAACAAGGGAAATTTGGCAGGAAATTTGGGAGGAGAGGGTGGTAGCACTGTGTCCGGCCGCCGTCTTGGATCCGGGACCGCCGCCTTGGACAAAAAAAAAGTTCATTTTATATAGTATAGCTAAGAGTGTATTTTTATATAGTATAACATGGTAAAAGTTAGGTTAAGAGTGTATTTTATATAGTATGACGTGGTAAATGTTAGGTTAAGAGTGTATTTTATATAGTATAACAAGGGAATTTGGAGGGAAATGTGAGGATAGGAAAAGTGAGGTTAGAAAATTTGGCGGGAAACATGGGCGCTGCCATCTTGGATGACGTCACAAAAAAATGGACCAATCAGAGTATAGATTTACTATAGAGTATAAGAGAAAATAATGCATTTTATATAGTATAACAAGGCTAAAAGTGTATTTTATATAGTATAAAAAGGGAATTTGAGGGAAATTTGGGAATTTGAGCGAAATTTTGGGAGGGAAAATTCCCAACAGGTTGGCAGGACTGGGGTAAGTTACATTAAAGGAAGTGGGATTATGCCTACTGGGGACACCCACTATAATAAAAAATGCGCCTTTGCACAGAGTGCAATGACCCTATACCTCTTGGGTGGTGTGGAAACTTGGGTCAAGGTCCCATAGAGTATAAGAGAAAAATAATGCATTTTATATAGTATAACAAGGCTAATAGTGTATTTTATAGTACAAAAAGGGAATTTGAGGGAAATTCGGGAATTTGAGGGAATTTTTGGGAGGGAAAATTCCCAACAGGTGGGCAGGAATGGGGGGCCGCCATCTTGGATCCGGGACCGCCATCTTGGATCCAGTCACGTGACCTTCCCCCACCACCGAATCATCATTTGGCTAAAACTCATCATCGGGCGGCGCAAAGTCGCTGTTTCCCTACTACTTATGATAACTCCCTAAACAGTTACGAAGTGTGTTTGTGTCATTCATAGGGGTGTTATTTTGATACTATGCTATAATTCATATACTGGTACAACAATGTCTCGTATGTATGACAACTTCTCAAACAGTTACGAAGTGTGTTTTTGTAATTCATAGGGGTGTTCATTTTGATACTATGCTATAATTCATATACTGGTTCAACAATGTCTCGTATGTATGACTACTTTCCAAACAGTTACGAAGTGTGTTTGTGTTATTCATATAGGTGTTCATTGTGATACTCTCCTAGAAGTTATTTACTGGTTCATTGTGTTCATAGGTGTTCATTGTGATACTCTCCTAGAAGTTATTTACTGGTTCAACAATGTCTCGTACTTCCCAAACTGTTACGAAGTGTGTTTGTGTTATTCATAGGGGTGTTCGTTGTGATAATCTGCTAGAAGCTATGTACTGGTACAAGAATGTCTCGTATGTATAACAACTTCCCAAACAGTTACGAAGTGTGTTTGTGTTATTCATAGGGGTGTTCATTGTGATACTCTGTTAGAAGCTATGTACTGGTACAAGAATGTCTCGTATGTATAACAACTTCCCAAATAGTTACGAAGTGTGTTTGTGTTATTCATAGGGGTGTTCATTTTGATACTCTGTTAGAAGCTATGTACTGGTACAAGAATGTCTCGTTTGTATAGCAACTTCCCAAACAGTTAGGAAGTGTGTTTGTGTTATTCATAGGGGTGTTCGTTGTGATACTCTGCTAGAAGCTATGTACTGGTACAAGAATGTCTTGTATGTATAACAACTTCCCAAACAGTTACGAAGTTTGTTTGTGTTATTCATAGGGGTGTTCGTTGTGATACTCTGCTAGAAGCTATGTACTGGTACAAGAATGTCTCGTATGTATATCAACTTCCCAAACAGTTACGAAGTGTGTTTTTGTCATTCATAGGGGTGTTCATTTTGATACTATGATATAATCCATATACTGGTACAACAATATCTCGTATGTATGACAACTTCTCAAACAGTTATGAAGTGTGTTTGTGTTATTCATAGGGATATTCGTTGTGATACTCTGCTATAATTCATATACTGGTACAACAATGTCTCGTATGTATGACAACTTCTCAAATAGTTACGAAGTGTGTTTGTGTTATTCATGGGGGTGTTTATTGTGATAATCCGACAGAAGCCATATACTGGTATAACAATGTCTCCTATGTATGACAACTTCCCAAACAGTTACGAAGTGTGTTGGTGTCATTCATAGGGGTGTTCGTTGTGATACTCTGCTAGAAGCTATGTACTGGTACAAGAATATCTCGTATGTATAACAACTTCCCAAACAGATACGAAGTGTGTTTGTGTTATTCATAGGGGTGTTCGTTGTGATACTCTGCTACAAGCCATTTACTGGTACAACAATGTCTTGTATGTAAAACAACTTCCTAATCAGTTACGAAGTGTGTTTTTGTCATTCATAGGGGTGTTCATTTTGATACTATGATATAATCCATATACTGGTACAACAATATCTCGTATGTATGACAACTTCACAAACAGTTATGAAGTGTGTTTGTGTTATTCATAGGGATGTTCGTTGTGATACTCTGCTATAATTCATATACTGGTACAACAATGTCTCGTATGTATAACAACTTCCCAAACAGATACGAAGTGTGTTTGTGTTATTCATAGGGGTGTTCGTTGTGATACTCTGCTACAAGCTATTTACTGGTACAACAATGTCTTGTATGTAAAACAACTTCCCAATCAGTTACGAAGTGTGTTTTTGTCATTCATAGGGGTGTTCATTTTGATACTGATATAATCCATATACTGGTACAACAATATCTCGTATGTATGACAACTTCTCAAACAGTTATGAAGTGTGTTTGTGTTATACATAGGGATGTTCGTTGTGATACTCTGCTATAATTCATATACTGGTACAACAATGTCTCGTATGTATGACAACTTCTCAAATAGTTACGAAGTGTATTTTTGTCCTTCATAGGGGTGTTCATTTTGATACTATGCTATATAATCCATATACTGGTAGAACAATGTCTTGTATGTATAACAACTTCCCAAACAGTTACGAAGTTTGTTTGTGTTATTCATAGGGGTGTTCGTTGTGATACTCTGCTAGAAGCTATGTACTGGTACAAGAATGTCTCGTATGTATATCAACTTCCCAAACAGTTACGAAGTGTGTTTGTGTCATTCATAGGGGTGTTCATTTTGATACTATGATATAATCCATATACTGGTACAACAATATCTCGTATGTATGACAACTTCTCAAACAGTTATGAAGTGTGTTTGTGTTATTCATAGGGATATTCGTTGTGATACTCTGCTATAATTCATATACTGGTACAACAATGTCTCGTATGTATAACAACTTCCCAAACAGTTACGAAGTGTGTTTGTGTTATTCATAGGGGTGTTTATTGTGATACTCCGACAGAAGCCATATACTGGTACAACAATGTCTCCTATGTATGACAACTTCCCAAACAGTTACGAAGTGTGTTGGTGTCATTCATAGGGGTGTTCGTTGTGATACTCTGCTAGAAGCTATGTACTGGTACAAGAATATCTCGTATGTATAACAACTTCCCAAACAGATACGAAGTGTGTTTGTGTTATTCATAGGGGTGTTCGTTGTGATACTCTGCTACAAGCCATTTACTGGTACAACAATGTCTTGTATGTAAAACAACTTCCCAACCAGTTACGAAGTGTGTTTTTGTCATTCATAGGGGTGTTCATTTTGATACTATGATATAATCCATATACTGGTACAACAATATCTCGTATGTATGACAACTTCACAAACAGTTATGAAGTGGGGTTGGTTATTCATTGGGATGTTCTTTTTGGGTACCCTGCTAGTAGTTATTTTTGGGTTTAAAAAAATGTCACTTATTAAATAAACTTTCCCCAAAAAGTTATGAAAATGTATTTGGTTTAATCAAAGGGGGGTTTTATTGTGATACTCTGCTGTAGTTAAATTTTTTGGGAAAAAAACCCAAATTTTTCTTATGTATGAAACTTCCCAAACAGTTTTGAAAAATTGTTTTGTTTTAAACATAAAGGGGGGGTTCATTGTGATTTCTTGCTAGAAGTTTTTTTACTGGGGGAAACAATTTCTCGTATGTAAAAAAAACTCCCCATAACAGTTACGAAGTGTGTTTTTTTTTTTTCATAGTGGTGTTTCCCTTTTATATCTGCTTTTTTGTGAAAATTGTGGTTTTTAAAGGGTCGATTTTTGGCTGACAAACTTAAAAGAAGGTTTTATAAATGAACATTTTCCCTTTTGTTTTTTTGGGTATATTTAATTTTATTAAAAATGTTTGGGGGAGTATGTTCCCAAAATTATAGCAGAAATTGTTTCCTAAAAAGAACACTTTAAATATTAAAAAAAAATGTTTTTAATAAAAATTAATATGTTAATACTTACATTAATTTCCCCATTTAAATTTTAAAATGAGGAATAAATTTTGGGCCAAAAATCGGCCCAAATTTTTTCAATAAAAAAAAAAAAAATTAAAATATTGTATTTTGCCATTTTTTTGAAGTAACAATTTTTTTGTTTTAAAATTTTTTTGAGTAAAAATTTACCACTCAATTTAAAAAAATCAAAACAAAAAGAAAATTTAACATTCAAGAATAAGTCATTTTTTGAAAATTTAACTCAATTCAAGGAAAGTTAAATCTAAATTTTTGAACGGGAAAAATGGGCAAATCTATTTTTGGGTAATAGGGAAAAGAAAAGGGTTTAAAGTAAAATTCAGGGAAAAGAATGGGATAACTTATAAACAATCTGTTGCAATTTTAAAATTTAAGGATTTAAAAAAAGCCCCCCCCCCCGAAAAATTTAAAGGGAAAGAATGTTCATAATATTTTTTTGACTAATGGATGGGAAAATAAAAAAATGTCAAAAGTGTTTTCAGACTAATGGATGAAGGAAAGGGCTTGTCAAAAGGGCCCAAAGAAATTTTTGGGGGAGGTCTGATTTGCAGAAGTAGTCAAAATTTTTCCGGGAAATGAAAAAGGCCACTTTTACAACCAGCAAATGTGGGTTTTTGCTTCATCAAACAAAAAAACAAATAACGCAAAAAAACTTGAACCCAAAACCCGGAAAGGAAAAATTGGTTTTTTGCAGTCTAACACATGTCAAACTTACTTGAACTAACCCGGACGGGGTTGGTCGTTGCAGTCTAGACAAAATGTCAAAATTACTTGGAAAAACCTGGACGGAAAGTTTTTGGGCTTTGCAGTTTTAGGACACATGTCAAACTTAATTGAAATACCCGGGGCGGAAAATTGGTCTGTTGCATTTTAAAACACATGTCAGACTTTTCTTCCTCTTTAATTTCCCCAAAAATTCCCCTTTCCCCTTTTTTAATAAACCCGAAATTTTAAAAGGGTTGTTTTAAATCCCTTTTTCAAGTTCCTTTCAATCCCTTTGTCCTTTTTACAAATCCCATTCAAACACATTTTAGAATTTGGATGTTCTCAGTCAAAAATCCCCTTTTTTTTTTCATTTTTTATCTATTAAACATAATACAGTTGAAAGTACTTTTTAATACAATGATGTTGTTAAATTTAAAATGTTAAAAAAGGTAAAAAAAAAAGATAACATATTTTATATTTTTCATAGGGAAAAATTTTGTGGTTTTAAATAATTTCAAAAATTTTAAAAAATTTTTTTTTCACTCAATTTTTAAATAGCAACTGAATCATTACAATCAAAAAAACTTACGAAGCCAAAAAAAATTACTGAGGGATGTTATTGCAGAAAATAAAAACGAAATTTTTTGTTTTCTGAATAAACATTTTTTTCATTTTTTACAAACATTTAAAAGTTGGTTTTATCAAGTTTTAGTAATTGATTACTGAAATTTTTACGATTGGTTTTTAAATTTTAAAATTAAAACTGTTTTCAAGTATAAATTTTTCAAAATAAAACTTACAGATTTGAAGAAGCCTTGAAATTTTCTAAATGGGTTTTTGATATTCTCTTCCAAAAGGTGGGAAACCCAAAAACCGGAAAAACAAAATTTTTCTTTTTCCCCGGTTATGGGGAAACGTACGCCCCCAAAAAAAGGAATTTCCAAAAAGCCCCAAAAAATAAAATTTTTTTTATTTTCAAAAATATATTAAAAAAAAAAAACCATGTTAGAGTTTGGAACATTTTTTAAAATTTTTAAAAATAACCCAAATACTTGTTTATCGGATATTTCTGTTAAGTTGGGAAATTTTTAATTTTACTTTTCAAAATTAAAACCTTTAAAAAATTTTAAAGGGGAGACTTGAAAAACTTTTGGGTTTAGAAAAAATCATAAGTATGTTAAGAATTTTAAATCAAATGATTTTAAATCAATGAAAACAAAACAACCGGGTTTACAAAGAAGTACTGTTTTAAAAATTTAATTAAATTTTTTGAACAATACCCTACTCATAGAACCCTTTTTTATACAAATTTATAACGTTGATCTCATAAAACGAAATTTAAGTATTCATCTACAGTCATAGAGGTTAATGTAAATAAAAAGAAAAAAAACCGAATTGTAAGCTATTCATTTACCGTCCTAGAGTTTAGTGTGAATATAAAAAAAACGACATGAAATGATATTTATCTACAGTCCTAAGTTTATTGTGAATATATACAAAACGAAATGTAAGCTATTCATCTACAGTCCTAGAGTTTATTGGGAATATATAAAAAATGAAATGTAAGCTATTCATCTACAGTCCTAGAGTTTATTGGAATAGATACAAAACGAAATGTAAGCTTTTCATCTACAGTCCTAGAGTTTTATTGTGAATATATACAAAACGAAATGAAAGATATTCATCTACAGTCCTAGAGTTTAGTGTGAATATCAAAACGACATGTAAGATATTTATCTACAGTCCTAGAGTTTATTGTGAATATTTACAAAACGAAATGTAAGCTATTCATCTACAGTCCTGAGTTTATTGGGAAATTATATACAAAATGAAATGTAAGCTATTCATCTACAGCCCTAGAGTTTATTGTGAATATATAAAAAAACGAAATGTAAGCTATTCATCTACATTCCTAGGGTTTATTGTGAATATATACAAAACGAAATGTAAGATATTCATCTACAGTCCTAGAGTTTATTGTGAATATATACAAAAACGAAATTTTAAGATATTCATCTACAGTCCTAGAGTTTAGTGTGAATATCAAAACGCATGAAAGGGATATTTATCTACAGTCCTAGAGTTTATTGTGAATAATTACAAAACGAAATGTAAGATATCATCTACAGTCCTAGAGTTTATTGTGAATGTTACAAAACGAAATGTAGATATTCATCTACAGTCATAGAATTTATTGTGAATGTATACAAAACGAAATGTAAGCTATTCATCTACAGTCCTAGAGTTTATTGTGAATATATAGAAAACGACATATAAGATATTCATCTACAATCCTATGAGTTTATTGTGAATATATACAAAACGAAATGTAAGCTATTCATCTACAGTCCTAGAGTTTATTGTGAATATATAAAAAAACGAAATGTAAGCTATTCATCTACAGTCCTAGAGTTTATTGTGAATGTATACAAAAGAAATGTAAGATATTCATCTACAGTCCTAGAGTTTATTGTGAATATATACAAAACGAAATGTAAGCTATTCATCACAGTCCTAGAGTTTATTGTGAATGTATACAAAACGAAATGTAAGCTATTCATCTACAGTCCTAGAGTTTATTGTGAATATATACAAAACAAATGTAAGATATTCATCTACAGTCCTGGGGTTTAGTGTGAATATCAAAAACGACATGTAAGATTTTTATCTACAGTCCTAAGTTTATTGTGAATATATACAAAACGAAATGTAAGCTATTCAATCTACAGTCCTAGAGTTTATTGTGAATATATACAAAACGAAATGTAAGCTATTCATCTACAGTCCTAGAGTTTATTGTGAATATATACAAAACGAAATGTAAGATATTCATCTACAGTCCTAGAGTTTATTGTGAATTTATACAAAACGAATGTAAGATATTCATCTACAGTCCTAGATTTTAGTGTGAATATCAAAAACGACATGTAAGATATTTATCTACAGTCCTAGAGTTTATTGTGAATATATAAAAAAACGAAATGTAAGATATTCATCTACAGTCCTAGAGTTATTGTGAATATATACAAAACGAAAATGTAAGATATTCATCTACAGTCCTAGAGTTTATTGTGAATATATACAAAACGACATTAAGATATTTATCTACAGTCCTAGAGTTTATTGTGAATATATACAAACGACATACAAGATTTTCATCTACATTCCTAAAATTTTATTGGAATATATACAAAACGACATATAAGATATTCTCTACAGTCCTAGAGTTTATTGTGAATATATACAAAACGAAATGTAAGATATTCATCTACAGTCCTAGAGTTTATTGTGAATATATACAAAACGAAATGTAAGATATTCATCTACAGTCCTAGAGTTTATTGTGAATGTATACAAAACGAAATGTAAGATATTCATCTACAGTCATAGAATTTATTGTGAATGTATACAAAACGAAATGTAAGCTATTCATCTACAGTCCTAGAGTTTTTGTGAATATATAGAAAACGACATATAAGATATTCATCTACAATCTAGAGTTTATTGTGAATATATACAAAACGAAATGTAAGCTATTCATCTCAGTCCTAGAGTTTATTGTGAATATATACAAAACGAAATGTAAGATATTCATCTAAGTCCTAGAGTTTTTTTGAAATATACAAAACGAAATGTAAGCTATTCATCTACAGTCCTAGAGTTTATTGTGAATGTATACAAAACGAAATGTAAGATATTCATCTACAGTCCTAGAGTTTATTGTGAATATATACAAAAACGAAATGTAAGCTATTCATCACAGTCCTAGATTTTTATTGTGAATGTATACAAAACGAAATGTAAGCTATTCATCTACAGTCCTAGAGTTTATTGTGAATATATACAAAAACGACATATAAGTATTCATCTACAGTCCTAGAGTTTTTGTGAATTTTATACAAAACGAATGTAAGATATTCATCTACAGCCCTAGAGTTTATTGTAAATGTATTCAAAACGAAGTGAAAGATATTCATCTACAGCCCTAGATTTTATTGTGAATATATACAAAACGACATATAAGATATTCATCTACAGTCCTAGAGTTTATTGTGATTATATACAAAACGAAATGTAAGCTATTCATCTACAGTCCTAGAGTTTATTGTGAATATATAAAAAACGAAATGTAAGATATTCATCTACAGTCCTAGAGCTTAATGTAAATATATCTCAAAACGACATGTAAGATATATTCACTTGTCGTTTTGTTTAAAAACGAATTTTAGGATGAGTCCCCAAAACCTTCACAAACAGATAATATTCAGGATAAGTTATTTATCAGTAAGTTTAAAAGGAATGTCCAATCATTACACAGCACGTAAACCCAACCATCCACCCCACTACATGTACAATGGCATTGCCCTACCACCCTCCATACACGTTACAATGGCATTGACCACCCGCCCTCCATACACGTACAGTGGCATTGACCCACCCACCCGTCCATACACGTACAATGTTATTGACCAACCCACCCGCCCATACATGTACAGTGGTGGCAAACTCACATCGCCCACCCAAACACACACACACACACACACACACACACAACACACACCCCACACACACACACACAACACACCACACACACACACACACACACACACACCACACACACACACACACACACACACACACACACACACCCCACACACACACACACACACACACAACACACACCACACACACCACACACACACACACACACACACACAAAACCACACACACACACACACTACACAAACACACAACACACCCCACAACACACACGCACGCGTACGCACGCACTCACGCACGCACGCACGATTGGCTGGGTCAATTGTAGAGTCAGAAAAACGAAGAGACCAATCCAATGCTTCAAATGCTGGCATTTTGGACATCATGGATCTGAGGGTAAAAGCAAAGTGGCCGGACTAAGCTATGTATCAGGTGTGGACAAGAAGGACATAAGATCGCTGAGTGTAAAAATCCAGCGAAATGTGCTTTATGCGCTGAGCGACAAAGCGCAGAGGATGTCGCCCACCATGCCAGTTAAACATAGATGCCCAGTATACAAAGAGGGCACTCAAGAAGATGGACGAAGATAAACTGACGTGAGGATACTGCCAGCTAACCCTTAACCATTGTGAGGCTGCGCATGACCTGCTCGTGCAGACAGTGCGGCGAAGAAGAGATAGGATTTAGTGCTGATAGCAGGAGCCATACAGACACCGTCAGCACCCCCAAGCCTGGGAAACTGACAGCACCACTAAAGCTACATCTGATCCTGTGGTAAGCTCCCTTTCCAAAGTGCAGTCAATAATAGCAGTGCTGGCTTTGTGGCAGTATCAGTAGATGGCGTCCGCGTCTACAGCTGCTATGCACCTACTAAGCCTATCCAATCACTGATTTCACGGATTTCTTGGACCGACTGACCGATGATGCAAAGCAGTATTACCCCATAGCAATAGCTGGAGACTTCAATTCTTGGGCGGTAGACTGGGGCAGCAAGCTCACTAACCCACGTGGAAAGCACTATTGGAAGCAATGGTGACGCTGGACATAGTCCTTCTCAACAACGGTGAACACACCAACATATACTAAAGGAGAGGCTAGTTCGATAGTAGACCTTACATTCGTCAGCAGCAGCTTAGTAAGAAGAGCTACTCTTGGGCAGTTATGAACACCTATACCGCCAGCGACCATAGTTCAGATTACTATGGGAAGTATCAACTGGCCATCACCCTCGACAATCAACTAGATGAACTAATTCAGTTGGATGGAAAGTTAAATCTTTTGATCCAGATGCCTTTGTAGTGGCATTAAGACAACGATCTGATCACCACTGGCAGTGCTGAAAAGAAGACAAAGGAACTGATGAAGAAGAGTCTCCCAGGCTTGTGATGCTACCTATGCCTCGGAAACGTGACATAAAACAACGACTCGGGCGGAGCACTGGTGGAACGACACCATCAGCGCAACTCCGAAAAGATGTGTCTTAGGAAAATAAGATTATCCCAGCGGGGCTGTCGACGGCCCTAACTCTGTAGTACTAAGGCAGAGTACAAAAAAAGCACGTCGAGAACTGAATAAAGCCCATCAAAGAGAGTAAAAGACGCTGACTGAGAAGGGAGGCTCGTCGAAGAAGTAGGAAAAGATCCATGGGGTAGGCCGTATAAGGTGGTCATGACCCATCTAAAATGCCAGCCAATGCCGTCTCCTACTTGCCCGCAGCTTCCTTAAGAAGATGTTTTCAAAACTGTTCCCTAGGCAACGCGAGTTCGCCTACTTATCAGCGCAGCTCAACTACGAAGATATCCCACCTGTCACGGAGGAGGAACTTAAGGAGCATGTAAACGTCTAGGAAATAGTAAGGGCGCCTGGTTTGGATGAATGCCGAACATTGCATTAAAAACAGCTATTAAAGCAGCGCCAGCATTATTCTTAAGAGACCTACGAGTCGTGCATCAAAGAAGGGATCTTTTCCCAGAAGATGAAGCAGCAGAGATTATTACTACTTCCCAAAGGGGAAAAAAGCCACCGGGATGAGCCATCATCTTACCACCCACTCTGTATGTTGGATACGGCAGGTAAAATATTGGAGCGCATAATTCATCAAAGGATAAAAGCTGTGATCGATCCACTTCTAGCAGACAACTAATATGGATTCCGGGAAAGGACGAGCAACACTTGATGCAATCAACTTGGTCGTCAATACAGCCAAGGGAGGCAATCGCCGGAAGAAGATGGAAAGGTGGTACGAACAAGTATTGTTTGGTGGCTGCTTTGGACATCAAGAATGCTTTTAACTCCGCCAACTGGGACTGCATTATGCGAGCTCTCGAAGACAAAAAAGTACCAGAATACCTGCTTCGCATGGTAGCAAGCTACTTTTCGAATAGGGTGCTGCAGTATGACACAAAAAATGGCCCGAAAGAGTACGATATCACTGGAGGAGTACCACAAGGTTCAGTTTTTGGACCACTTCTATGGAACATCATGTACGATGGACTCCTGAGAACGCGTTGCCATCCCGGGTCAAGTTAGTTGCATATGCCGATGATGAAAGCTGTTGGATAGTGGCGAAACATCTGGAGGTGATAAACCTGGCCTTCGATATCACATTTAGTCGGGTTAACCAATGGGTGGAGATGATGAACTTGGAGCTAGCCAAGCACAAGACTGAAGCTGTGCTCATTACCCGCAGACAGGCGGTTTGAAACAATCAAGTTCGAGGTCGGAGAACAGAGATCACATCACAACATTTATCCGATACTGAAAAGTTAGAAGTGTCCTCAACAAAGAGATGAAACAGAGGCGATAGTAGAAAAAATGATAATCAAATGAATCTGCCTGGAATCAACAAGTGCAATCGCTACGGAAATTCTTACAGAGTTGCGTTCCATAGAAAGGAGAATAGCAAAGCTGGAACTTAGAAGGAAAGGGAGAAACAATACCTTAGTCACCCGAAGGGAAAAGCGATAGCTAATTCCTCCCCCCGCGATTAATTTCCTAACGGCGGTTTCGTGGGGGATTAGAGGGCCAAAGACAGGGGGTTTTAGTGAGTATGGGCGCTAGTGTCAAGTTTCGTACGACAAATGCGTTCGAAATCTCCAATATCCAGGACACCACACACACACACACACCACACACACACACACACACAACCACACACACACAACACAACACACACACAACACACACACACACAACCCAAACCCCACACACACACACACTACAACACACACACACACACACACACACACACACCACACACACAACACACACACCACACCACACACACACACAAAACACACACCACACGCACGCACGGCACGCACGCACGCACAACCACACACGCACGCACGCCGCACCACACACAACCAACGCACGCACGCACGCAGGCACGCACGCACGCACGCACGCACGCACGGCACGCACGCACGCACGACGCACGCAGCCGCTCGCACGCACGCACGCTCGCACGCACGCACGCCGCACGCACGCACGCACGCACGCACGCACGACGCAGCACGCACGCCGCCGACGACGCACGCACGCACGCACGCACGCACGCCGCACGCACGCACGCACGACGCACGCACGCACACTCGCACGCCGCACGCAGCGCGCGGCGCGGGGCACACACCACACACACACACACACACACACACACACAACGCGCAGCACGCATGCACGGCACGCACGGGACGCACGCCAAACACACACCATTCACTCACACACACAGTCATGTTTTAAAACATTATGCGTGTATGGGGTGGGTGGGAGGGTTAATACCATTGTACGTGTATGGGAGGGTGGGAGGGTTAATTTCCGTTATTGTGTATGGGCGGGCGGGTGGGTTTTTATACATTGTACGTTTATGGGAGGGTGGATGGGTTAATACCATTAGACGTTAATTTTAGTAAATAAACTTACTGAATTTACTTCAAAAAAATTATGAAAAGTAAAAACTTTATTTTCAAACTTTTTGAAACGATTTGAATTTTTTACTTTGGGACCAGTCTTTAGTCAGTATATTGTCTCACTTTTTATTACATTAAATTTCGTATTTACTTGAATTTTAATGCAATAATAAGATTTTGGGTTTAGATCACAAAGAATTTCCATTTTACGTGTATGTGGGGGGGTGGATGGGTTTATCACAATTCACGTAAATAGAATGTGTATCCATGTGAGTGTGCGGGGCAAGTGATGTTTCACTGATACTTCATATTCTACGAAATATAGCTAGGGGATTGAGTCGGGAAGGGAAAGGCCGCGACCTTGAATGGAATGCGGGAAAGTCGTCACTAAAGGGTTATCAACGTAGTACAGTACCGTAGTTGTGATTTCCACTAGACAAATCATAAAGTACGTAGGTGTTCCCACTAGCCCAAATCATACACGTACCAAAGGTATGAACCAATTAACCCACCATACACGTACGTAGTTTGTAAACCACTAGCTCACTCATACACGTACGTAGATTGACCATAGTCCACTCATACACGTACCGTTAGTTGTGACCCACTATCCTATTCCATACACGTACCGTATTGTGACCCACTAGTCCACTCATACACGTACCATAGTTGTGACCCACTAGCCCAAATCATACACGTACCGTAGTTGTGACCACTAGCACACTCTTACACGTACCGTAGTTGTGACAACTAACCTACTCATACACGTACCGTAGTTGTGACCCACCCAGCCTACTCATACACGTACCGTGTTGTGACCACTAAACCCACTCTTACACGTAAACCCTAGTTGTGACCAACTAACCTACTCATACACGTACCGTAGTTGTGACCCACTATCCTATTCAATACACGTACCGTAGTTGTGACCACTACCCCCTCTTACACGTACCGTAGTTGTGACCCACTAGCCTACTCATACACGTAACTGTAGTTGTGACCACTAGTCCAATCATATACGTACAGTAGGTATGACCAACTAGCCACCCATACACGTACCGTAGTTGTGACCCACTAACCCACTCATACACGTAAACCCTAGTTGTAACCACTAGCCCACCCATACACGTACCGTGGTTGTGACCCACTATCCACCCCTACACGTACCGTAGTTTGTGACCCACTACTACACATACTATCACGTACTGTAGTCGGACCCACTTGCCCACCCATACACGTACCGTAGTTGTGACCCACTAGCCTATTCATACACGTACCGTAGTTTTTGACCCACTAGTCCACTCATTTCCGTACCATAGTTGGACCCCTAGCCAATTCATACACGTACCGTAGTTGTGACCCACTAGACCACACATACACGTACCGTAGGTGTGGCCCACTAGCCCACTCATACACGTACCGTAACTATAACCCACTAGTCCACTCATACACGTACCGTAGTTGTTACCCACTAGCCTACTCATACACGTACCGTAGGTGTGACCCACTAGCCCACTCATACACGTACCGTAGCTATACCCACTAGTCCACTCATACACCCTACCGTAGGTGTGACTTACTAGCCCACTCATACACGTACCGTAGTTGTAACCCACTAGCCAACTCATTTCACGTACCATAGTTGTGACCCACTAGCCCAATCAAAATACGTACAGTAGGGGTTTTGACCAACTAGCCCAACCCATACACGTACCGTAGTTTTGACCCACTAACACCACTCATACACGTACCGTAGTTGTAACCCACTAGCCCCACCCATACACGTACCGTAGTTGTGACCCACTAGCCCCCCCATACAAGTACCGTAGTTGTGACCCACTAGCCCACTCATACACGTACCGTAGTTGTGACCCACTAAACCCACCCATACACTTACCGTAGTTGTGACCAACTAACCCGTATATACACTTTCCGTAGGTATGACCCACTAACCCACCCATTACACGTACCGTAGTTGTGACCCACTAGCCCACTCATAACACGTACCGTTGGTATGACCCACTAACCCACCTATACACGTACCGTATTTGTAACCCAATAGCCCATTCATACACGTACCCTAGGTGAGACCTAGTAGCCCCTCATACACGTACCGTAGTTGTACCCTACTAGCCCACTCATACACGTACCGTGGTTTTGACCCACTAGCCCACTCATACACGTACCGTAGGTATGACCTACTAGCCCACTTCATACACGTACCGTAGTCGTGACCCACTAGGCCACTCATACACGTACCGTAGTTTGTGACCTACTAGACCACTCATACACGTACCGTAGGAATGACCTACTAGACCACTCAATACACGTACCGTAGTTGTGACCCACTAGCCCACTCATACACGTACCGTGATGTGACCCACTAACCCACTTATACACGTACCGTAGTTTGGACCCACTAGCCGACTCATACACGTACCGTATTTGTGACCCATTAGCCCACCCATACACGTACCGTAGTTGCAACCCACTAGCCCACCTATACTCGTACCGTTGTTGTGACCCACTAACCCACTCATACACGTACCGTAGGTATGACCCACTACCCAACCCATACACGTACCATAGTTGTAACCCACCTAGCCCACTCATACACGTACCGTAGTTGTAGACCCACTAAGCCAACTCATACACGTACCGTAGTTCTGACCCACTAGCCCACTCATACACGTACCGTAGGTATGACCCACTAACCAGCCATACACGTACCGTAGTTGTGACCCAATAGCCCACTCATACACGTACCGGTAGGTGTGACCCACTAGCCCACTCATACACGTACCGTAGTAAATTATTGACTTATAGGCTAATTAGACTATAAAACTGTCATATAAGAGAATGACAGCAGGCTGACTTTTTATAATGGTGTGATGGTTTAGAGAGAAGTACGGAGAGAATGGTAAGCAAGCGCAGAGAACCACGCTGTAGAAAATCAAGGGTTTGGGAGATTGTAGGCGATATGTTCAATGATAGGTCCTCTTAATACTGACGTGGTGCCCACTCAGTGGTTGCCACCAACGTGCACACCGCTAGAGAGAAGTCTGGGGTGTCCATGTTGGATCATAGTCAATGTTCAGATGTTGTGTAGGGAAGAGAACTGGGTGTCAGACTTGTCAGTTAGCTGAAAACCAGACCAACACTACGTAGTTCGGATTCCACGTAAAGCTGTAGGTCCCATAGTTGACCTGGCTATTGGGCTATTAATAAATAGTCCTTTATGAACTAAGTCGAACTCAGATAGTAACAATGACTACACTTGTTTATCTAAACTCATCCACCCCTCATATCTGCCCATATCTTTACCATCAGCGTCTTAGAAATAATAATAATAATAATAATAATAATAAATAATAATAATAATAATTAGTTTTAGTAATATAAAAAGAAAAAAAGAAAAGCGTTCACAACTTTTGTATGATTTCACTTGCAAAGTCAAATCTTATACGTGGCCATGGTTACAAATAAAATACTTTTTCACGCCATTAGTGACATTTCATCTTTTCAGGGGGAAGGGCTATGAGGAGTTTAACGAAAATCTCCAACGTAAGCCTAGGTCGAGTTTTGCTATCAAAGGAAATGTCTATTCAAGAGAAATTAATTGCCGCAAACCAGACTTCGAAAGGATTATCTTTTCCAGAGTAGTGGTGATTTGGATTTCAAAGTAACTAATTTGAACAATATTATATCTTCGCTATTTAACGGTTCTAAGTAAATTATTTTGATCAAAAATTACACTTCATGGAACAAAATTACTAAACAAATTTAAGTTATTAAATTATCTATGGGAAAAATAATGTTGTTGAGAAAGCGTTTCCATCCTTTTTTTCCCACCCTGTATATCTAGTTGGCAAAGATAGTGTGGAACACGGTACTGACCTTGCTATGGCAGTTGGGTAGTCGGCATTCGAGTTTACTTGTGTCCCCATGTCAATGCCCATGGCCGTCTCTGTAACAACCAGCACCTCTGAGAGAGGAATGACTGCGGTATACTACGTACCATATTGTAGTATACTACGTACCAGATCGTAATACTAAACAATGTTACTTCGTGTCAAGTATTTTAGTATTGATACACAAATGTCTTGAATACTAAAAGAAGATCTTCTTGGTAACCTTATTATAAATTATTAAATTACATAACTCACAAAAATGATTTTATTATGAACCCAACAACAGAGAAGAAATAAATAGGGGTCGCATACACCCGTACTCTAAATGTGTTGTCGAATAGTTTGTCCTCCAGTTTGCCAGCACCTTACATGCCCCTCCCGTCATTCCCACAAAATATTTAAAAGTCTGCAGAGGCTGTCGGCCATGTTGGTTTTAACCCTATAGGAACAATGTTCTCTTCGAACCGGACATACGAACACGCGTATACAAAGCAAAAAAGTTATTTGTAAACGGATTTTTACCAAAGATTTGCATTCGATTAAGAATGAAATTACTCTGGAATTGCTTTGTAAATTTCTAACTAGTTTAGTAGAATAATACCTAAAACTATTTAGTTTGAAGTGTTTCATTTTCACCTATTTTTCAAAACTATGCGTATGTATTTAAAATACCTAAAGCAAACCCAATGGGCAATATGATAACGTTAAAATGACACCTCATACACAACTTTAGGTCAGTACATAGCAAATATGGATA
>JAQJVL010005761.1:0-33040 GCA_035578905.1 Stictocephala bisonia | reverse complement strand
AGTTAGTAATTGTAAATAATAGTAGAGAATCTAGGAAAGCCACTTTATAGAGCTAGGAATTGTAATTAAAAGAAGGGAATTTAGTAAAGTCACTTTGCAATTAGTAGTTGTAATTCATTGTCATTTATTGATGCCATCTAAGATTGTAAATATAAATTAGTTTAACTGTAACAGTAGGCCTAATAGTAAATTGTACTTTTCACAATAGTTTAAAATTAAGGAAATAAGCCATTTAATTGCAATAAGTTAATTTTTTATATTCAATAAATTTAGTACTTGTTTAGTATATCGTGTTGCTTATTTGTAAAACCCACATAGCGATTAATTATTTATAAATTAGGACGTAAAAACGTCTCACTATAAAGGTAATTTTTCTACCCTTCTCTTGCAGTTGCACAAAGATAAAATAAGGAGAAAGCTTGATAGGTATATTTGGAGATTTCCAATGCTTCAAATAGTTAGGAAACAAACACAACATTTCTACAGGTATAGCAAACTTCTGTCATCTTCAGGTGTCCTTACTAACTTAGCCTACATCTAAAACTAAAACGTGTAGTCGTATCGGTCCATCCACCCAACCTTAAACGTGTAGTGGTATTTGAACATACAGTACTCTGAAATTCTAGTTTATTTCACTAGTGTGACCACATCTTGAGTATGGGATCTGGAACCTTGCACTTCTGGAGGGAGTTCAGACAAGGCTTCTAAAGCATATTGGAGTTTGATTTGGTAATAAGTTTGCTGAGGTACCCAATGAACAGTTGCTGATGGACCTTCATCTTCCTACTCTTAATTTAAGACCGAAAAAAGTAGACCTTATATTTCTCTTCGTTAATTAATGGCCACATAAAATGTCTGGATCTTCTAGCACTAGTGGACTTAAGAGCTTCACTTGTGACCAGATCCCTGGAATGCTTTACCAGGCGCCACTTTTCTACCTCTTACATTACAACAGTATTATTCCTCGAATCCTTAGGGCTGGAAACTGTATCACCTCACAGATCAACTTCTTTGGGCAACTGGTGGATTCGTTCAGGAGGAAATTGGAGGATGTAATGCAGTATTACTGTACAAGATTGAATCCTGAACTTACTCTGCTGATGGAACCAATCGTTAAGATATTAATACATAGTTTATCATTGTTGAAATTTATATGTTTATTGTTATTAATTGCATGAATTGGTATAGAACAATTTCTCTGTTCTTCCTTGTGTTTGCATAGAAATAATATAAGTATAAGTTAAGTTAATCTGTGACATATAATTACATATATTTTATTTTTTTAATGATTTTATATTTTATTATTTTGCTATACATATATATTTCTATATATTTTTTTTTTTATATTTCAATTACAGTGAGTTCTTATTTAAACTTCAAAAATGGGCAGTGATATTTGTTTTTTCACTACGCAGAGAGCAGCCCTACAGAGATTATTTCCAGGAGTGGAGGATTTTGACTTTACCTTCAATATACATTTTAGAGACACTAACTTTCGTCAGACAAGAATTTTTCAAACTTCAATTTCAGTAAAAACTTCATAGTTATTGCGTAACACCAGCAAATTACCAATCCCGAAACACTCAACTTCATTTATAAAAAAAAAAAAAAAACATTAATTTTACAATGGAATTAAATTGTTTAACAGTCTTCCTGGAGTATAGAATGGATATAGTCTTGGAGGAGTATAGATTGGAATCTATACTCCTCCAAATTTCGATGGCATCTTAAAGACTATCTTCTGGATATTTCCTGTAACAGCGTCCGGGAATATCTGAGTTTAGTGAATAGTAAATAGTTAATAATAAGTACCATATAATTATGTAACTGGAGATTAACACTATGATTCTTTTTGTAAGCTTAATAATTTTTTGTCTAACTTAAGAATGTTTTCTGTCAAATGTCTTTTTATTTAAGTTAACTTAGCTAATGTAAGTGTTATTTTATCAATTTGGCTTGATAAAGAATTTGATTTGATTTATGTTTATAACATTGTTAAAACTATGTAAAAGAATTGTATAATTGATAAATGTTAACTTCTTTATTTATATCCAACAGTCTTTTTCGGTTATTATGCAGTTTCTTGCCACCAAAAAATTTTAAAACTTTGCCTGAAATGGGTCAAGAATTTGCTATTTTTTCACGAGATATGCTTTTTATTCTGTGAATATCACATATTTTACAAAAAAATTTGAAAAAAATCAATGACACAACTTTTATTATTTTTGACATATTTCTGTTAATTTAAATGCTATTTTAATAATCTTTTATTTACTTTGATCTTTTTTGCACTAAATACGAATTTAAAACCAATTTGGTCTATAACAATTATTTCTTGATATATAATGGAAAAACTACTTTTGCGGTGAATATCGATAAACAACCATTACACAACTTTTAATCACAAAAATCTAATTAACCTATATTTCCGCCCGAGTGATGGCCTAAAAGCCATCATGGAGGCCAGACATCCGAATATAATGTCAATTACGAATTTTTGTTGAGTATATAGTTAATTGGGCCTCTTGCTAGCTTAGTGGTTAGCACTTCTGCTTCTTATGCAAAAGTTCACAGGTTCAAATCCCTGGAGGTCCACTACAAATTTGTTCGATAGCATTAAAAAAATGCATGGTTGTGATACCATAGACCTTCTATTATAGTACGATGGTATAATACAAGGTCTAAGGTGATACTATCGTATAGCTGGTTTTCAGCATGACATTATTAAAATAATAAAAAATCTTTCACTGAGAGTTAGATTGTATTGCCGACTCGTTATAGTCATAAAATAACGATGATCGGATTCTTTCTTGTGATTCCATACAAAGCGGATTGTATAAAGCATATTTTAGCATCCAACCATGATAATGAATTTAAGCCAAATTAGGTGATAAAAGGGAATTGTCAAATGTTCATCCATTTTGGTTATTAGTTATTCAGTTTCGTATATAATCAGAGATCAAGTAAGTATATGTTATGTTTGGTCTGTGATATAATCAATTATACAGTACGTTTTTTAATAACAAGGTAACAATTATCTTGGTTTAAGTAGCATTAGATAGACAGAAGCAATCCTTTAATATAATATATGAAGCCGTTATTCGTCTGAAGCAACTCCTCCCTTGCCCCATCTAACAAGATTTAGAAACTTGTTAACATATTGATTGTATTTTTTATTAAGTGCTTATTCTTTGCATTACAGTCCAGCCAGCCGCTCTAACTTTACCTCTAAGGTTGGCGAGCTAAATGGAAAATTGGTATAGGCAACGTCACATTCAGACCACCACAGCCCTCCTCTAAATTTTACATCCGACGACTCACAACTGGGAAGAATATAGGAAGGCAAAAACTTTTTTTTTTTATAATTGAAATCATTTCAGTGTTTAACTGGGAAGTACTTTTTTATTGTTTACAAATATCAAAAACGAATTAAATCGGACAATTTTAACTTATAATAAAAACAATCAGGCCCTAGTTGTGATTTATCTAGACCCGATACAAATTAGCCGTGAGACAGGTAGGAGCTAAGCACTCAAAATATACAATGTTGCCATATTGTGCTCTCCTTAGAGGTACAGTTAGAACGGCTGGACTATAAGTTTATGTGTAAATATTTGTGACACCATTCAGACAGTATATATTGTTACAGTAATGAATAAAGAATATTTTCGTTTCATTTCGTTTCAATAATCTAAAAGTTTCTTTTATGCGTGTTTCTTTTTCTCCATGTGAATACAAGTGTTTGGTGGTGTTTGATGTAAGGATGTGTGTTTGTTGATATTTCTGTTTGTGTACCCAAACTTGGTGGTTTTTTTTTTTTTTTTTTTTTTTTTTTTTATAACATTTATTTGAATTTACAATCTATTAATAGTTGAACAATAAGTAAATGTGAGGTTAAATAATATAACATGGATTAACACACGTCCAATGACGTGGCTAACATAAACATTGTTTAACATTACAAATCGTTACACAAAAGTATAAAGTACATTACAAAAATCTTACTGGAAGATCTAATACGTGTTGTCTTTTCAGTCTGTAGACAGAGTTACTATTATCTAAAAGATTCAGGGCAAGGTAATTTGGGTGATTGTTCAATTTTTCTAAATATCGACTGCTAAATTTAGTAATTTCGGTCTTGACAAAAGGAATGTTGGAGTCTTGATGGATGATTGTGTTATTAATGTACCAGGGTGCTTGAAGTATGTTTCGTAGTGTTTTTGATTGAAATCTTTGGATGATATCTATATTGCTGTTCGATGAACAACCCCACAGTGAAATTCCATAAGTCCATATAGGTTTTAAAACTGTTTTATACAGGAGAAGCTTATTTTCTAATGATAGTTTTGATTTGCTGTGTAGTAACCATGCCATTTTTCTATATTTGGTGTTCAACTGAAGCCTTTTGTGCCATATGTGCGAGCGCCATGTCAATCTCCTATCTATGTGCATTCCCAGATATTTGACTTCTGTAACTTGAGGCAACGGAACATTGTCCAATGAGACTGGGGGGCATGTTTGAGATTTTAGTGTGCAAGTGAGATGTGATGACTTGGTTTGATTAACTTTTATGTTCCATTTATTGAGCCAATTGGACAGTTCGTGTAGACTTAACTGCAATATTTGAGATGCAACAACTGGATCTTCATGGGAAACGAGGTAAGCTGTGTCGTCAGCGAATGTTGCAACCGTTACTCCTGGACTCGCTGGAAGATCGGCTGTGAATAACGTATATAATACGGGCCCAAGCACACTTCCTTGAGGCACTCCTGATTCAATTCCTACTAAGGGAGAATATTCATCCTGATATTTAATTTGGAAGAACCTATTTTCCAGATAAGACTTGAGTAAGTTGTAGTACGAATGTGGCAATGAAGATTTTATCTTGAAAAGAAGGCCCTGATGCCACACTTTGTCAAAAGCTTGACTTATGTCAAGAAAAGCTGCCGAACAATACTTCCCAGTCTCTAAACCCTGGCTTATAACATTTACAATCCTATGTACCTGTTCTAAGGTTGAATGACATTGACGGAAACCAAACTGGTGGTGTGGGATAGCGTCAATTTCATCAATCACAGGCTTCATTCTTTTAAGCAAAAGCTTCTCAAAGACCTTAGACATCAATGGAAGAAGGCTGATTGGCCGATATGATGTAATTTCATGAGCAGGCTTGCCAGGTTTTTGTATTAAAACTATGTTCGCCACTTTCCACTGAGAGGGGTAATACTCCAATCTTAAAACTGCGTTAAAGATCATGGTTAGCAAAATGAAACCCTTTCTAGATAGTTCTTTTAGAATTTTACCTGTTATCAAGTCATATCCTGGTGCTTTATTTGGACTAATTTCATGAAGTATGACGTTTTTTACTTCAGATGGCTTAAAACTATCTATCGGAAAGCTCAATTGAGTCGGAGAGTTCAGGAATTCCAAAATGTCGTCATTTCCGATAAGAGGATCTTGGTGCAATTTGAAAACATCCCGAAAATGTTCAGCAAATACCTGAGCCTTTTCTTTATTAGTTTTGGCCCAGGTGTCATCCAGTTTCAGAATTGGAGGTATAGGAGTCTTTGGTCGTTTCATGCTTTTAGTGACTTTCCATAACGAATAGTCGCTGTCGTCAAAAGGAGAAAGTGACGAACAAAAATCGTTAAACCATTCGTCTTTTATAGATTTTATCAATCTTTTTAGTTGTTGAGAGGACCTGTTTAGATTTGTTTTATCGAATTGATTCCTTGAATTTTGCCAAATTCTTCGTAAACGGCGTTTTTCTGCCAATTTCTTCCGTACAATTACAGGATAAATTACAACCTGTTTGTAGACTTTTGTGGAAGACTGGGCGTTGCTTTCCAAGCCGCTTCCTGTAGGGATACGTTAAATGATTCAACTGCGTCATCAATATTTTCATAGGTTTTCAGTGGAATGTTAAGCTTAGATATTTCATCAAAACTGTTTCGAAACATGTCCCAATTGGTGAATTTGTTACAAAGACTTGGAGGAGTTTCTTTGTTGATTACGGATGAACTGATTGTTAAAATAATAGGGGAATGGTCTGACTGTAGATCGAGGGAAGACTCTATTTTTAAATAATTGTTACAAATACCCTTCGTAATAAAAAAAATCCAAGATATCTGGAATTTTGTGCGGGTCACTAGGCCAGTATGTAGGTTCCCCTGTCGAAATAGCATCCATATTAAAATTATTAATTGTTTGTAGTAACTGTCGACCTCTAGGATTGTTAAGCCGTGATCCCCACATTTGATGCTTAGCGTTGTAGTCTCCGCCAGAAATGAACCGAGGGCCCAAGGAGTTAAAGAAATCGTTAAATTGTACATTGGTGATGTTATGTCTTGGTGGGCAGTACACTGAAGATATTGTCAGAGGACCAGTCCAATCTTCTACAACAATACTTGAAGCCTGAATGTGGTCAAACTGGTAACTTGGAAGTTCATAATGCTTAATAGTGTTTCGTATCAAAATAGCAGAACCACCATGAGCAGTGTTATCAGGGTGATTTGAACTATAAATTGAAAAATTAGGAATTTTAAAGAAAGTTAAATCGGTGAAGTGGGTTTCAGATATTAATAGTATATCTAGCTTGTAAGTTGATATGAATAATTGTATTTCTTGATTATGTTTAATCAAGCCGTTGGCATTCCATTCTGATATTCTGAGAAAATTATTCATTTTAATTTAGAAATAACTGTTGTTAACAGGGTAATGAGGGTTCCAACCTGTTGAGTTTGCTGTGTTAGGAGGGTTTCAAATTTTTCAAAAACAGAATTTATAACCTGGATAAGGGTTGGTAATTCATTACCTGTGGAGGAAGTTGGCCCATTTTTTGTTGCTTGAGCATAAGATACTGACTCATTCACGTGATTATTTTCATGTCTAGTGGGAGGTGATGGTGTCTCAGATTTACTGACTATACCATTTGTTGCATGCGAGGTAAGAGATTTTTGTCTCAAAGGTGGAAAATTTTTATTTTTCAAATTTTTGTAGACAGTACAACCTTTGTAGTTTGCAGGGTGGTCACCATTACACAGCACACACGTAGGTGAGACATCTTTAGACTTAGTACAAGCAGTAGTATCATGGTTTGAACCACATTTAACACACCGGAAGGGATACCAGCAATATGACTTAGAATGGCCATATCTTTGGCACTTCTTGCACTGAACAATGTCATTTTTTTTATAGGGAGGCTCAAACTTGACTTTAGCATTTAACAAAAATTCGATATCGTAAATATCTTTGTTATTTTTAGCTGGTTCTAAATCTACGAAAAACATACCTAAGGGAGTTTTTGTTTTGGCACTACGAGCATTTGAAACGTTCCTTACGTTGTGTCCGTAAGCATTAATGGCAGTGATAATGTCAGCAGGATCCGTTGAATAGTGCATATTTTTTAAAACTGTACGGAAAGCTCTTTCTTGTTTTAATTGAAATGTGTGGAAGCCAACATTCAGCTCTGACAGTTTTCTGACTAATTTACGGTAGACATCAGATGTAAGAGGAGTAATCCTTATCTTATTGTTGGGTAAACATTTGTAAAAGTACTCATCTCTGGTTAGAACTGACTCAATAACTTGTACCATTTTAGCTACATTTTGAACATCTGGAATAAAAATTGGGGGTGGTTTAGGCTCCTTTTTGGCCTCGTTAGAAGACGTATCTTCCATGGTGTTAGGGTCTTCCTCAGATAGAATGGTAAAGTTATTAGATATTGGTATATCTATACTCTTGTTACCTGAATTGTCAGAAGAGTTAGGTCGACACTTTTTCTGGTCGTTGCCAGTATTAGGATTAGAGTACATTCTCTTATTCTTTTGGGACACTACTTGCCAAGGGACGTCATCACTTTGGTCAGATGCTTGTAGAGAAGTACGGAAGTCAGATGAAGTAGGAGTTGAATTGGTTTTGTATTGATTGAGCGAGTAATCGTGGTCATTATAAGAATGAGTGGTCACATTTTTCGGACAAAATGATTTAGACGTACGTGGAAGTTCGTTCATTGTAAGAAAAATAGCCTAACCTAGGTTACATGTAAACAAACGCTGAAAACAACTATTTAATTACTAGAACACTTTGAAAGCAAATAAGTAATAACAAAGGAACAAAGAAACGCCTAATTAAACTACATTTTGAACACTTATTACAGAATAAACGAGAAAATATAATTAAAATAACAAAATTATTCAGGAAAAATATTAGAATGCACTGTTACGCACAAATTAACACAGCTGACATAAACTTGGTGGTGGTGGTAAATTTGTTGAATTTTGAAATTTGAACTCCATCTGCAACACTGGGGGTAGGAACAGTGGAAGTATGTATTTATATGTGTTTATTTACTTAGTATTTTTGTGACATGCGAGTCTGATTTTGATATTATGGTTAAAGTTGAGGTTAATTTCATTAATCAGGAGTTACAAACTGTGGATGTAGGTCCATTTATTGCTTCTTGATGAGCACAGTAATGAATATTTGATCAGATTATGCTTACTCCCTCCATTATAAGTGTTGCATCTGGAAAAGAATGTAAGGGAAAATGCTTGTTTGATGAAACAAGATGACTAAATGTAAGAATATATATACACACACACACACACACACACACCCCGAACGGCTTAAACGGTATATTATACCATTTAAAATAACTGGTGGTTCAGTGATCTTTGGACTGCAAAGGCAGTGTCCAAGGTTTGAATCCCCACTGAGCCAAGGGTCGGTAATTAAAGTTTTCACAAGGGCTTGCTAGTCCAAGTGAACTAGAGTGAAGTTAAAAGAAAAAAAACATGCATTCCAAAACCTAGCTGTTAACCCTCCGATGGTTCACTATTTTTTTTCCCGGGGGCCCCCCCACCCCCCCCTTTTCCCCAATTTCAGGGCCCTTTTTTTTAATTAACCCCGTAAAAAAAATTTTATTTAAATGGGGGGGGGTTTTTTTTTTTACACAAGCCCAAAAACCCCATGGAGATTTTAAGAATTTCCCCCGAAATTTGAAAAAACCCCAAAAGGGGAAACCCAAAACCCAAGAGAATTAAAGGAAGAAGGAAAACCCCAAGTTTTCCACCAAAAACAAACCCCCCCACAAAAATTTTCAAAAAGTACCCCCCTACAAAAAATTCCCTTTTGATACCCCCCCTTTTGGGGGCCCCCGAATTTTAATAAACCCAATAAAGGGAAAAATTAAAAAATTTTAAAGGGGCCCCCCCTTTATTTACCGGAAAAAAAATTATTATGTTTTCCCCCAAAAAACCCCCCCCCCCTTAATCCCGGCCCCCCCCCCCCCAATGGGTTTGGGGAAAAACCCCCTCCAAACCCCGCCCCCCCCTCCCGGGGTTTGGGACTCTTCCCCCCCCCCCCCTTTTCCCCCCCCCGGGGTTAACCCTAGATGGTTCCCCAAAATGTTGTAAGGAACCCCCCAAAAACATTGGGGGAACCCAACCCCCCACCAATCCCCCCCCTTTTATTTTTGGTATTCCCCCCCCCCCCGACATTTCTCCCGAAAACCCCCCTTAAAAAACCAAAACCTTTTTACCACAAAAAACAACCCCCCCCATTGCCCCCCCAAACCCAAAAAAGGTTAAAACCCCCAACCCCAAGGTCCCCAACCCCGTTGGAAAACCCTTCCAAATTAGGAATTGGATTTTTTAAAATTTTACCCAACCCCACCCCCAAAAAAAAAACCTTTTCCCCCCCGACCAAAAGTTTGAAAAAGCGCAAGGGCCCCCCCGTTAAGGAGTTTGGGAAATAACCCCCCCCGTAAAGAAACCCCCAAAAAATGAAGGTCCCCCCAATTCCCCTTTCCCCCTCCCCAAACCCTGGCAGATTTTAACGTTTTATTTTAAAAAAAAGAAAAAATTTTTCGGGGGATTAAACATCGGAAAAAAAGGGTTTTTTTTAAATTTTTGTTTCCAAATGTTTAAATTTTTTTGGTTTTGAAAAAAAAGGGAAAAACCCAAGTAGCCAATTCTTCCCAAATTTTTTTAGGGTTAAAATTTTCCCTTTTTTTTAAAAAAATTAAAAAAAAATTTTAAATTACTTTAAAAAATTTTTGTCCTTAAAATTTAAAGCTTTTGTCCCCCCGGGGGCCATTTTTTCCCCTTTTTTTTTTAAATTTTTCCCCCCTTTTGGGCCCAAAAAAAAAAAAATTCCCCAAAAAAAATTTTTTACAAATTAAATAAATTCCCCCCAAAAAATTTTTGGGGTTTTCAAAAAAAATTTAAAAAAAATTAATATTTTTTTAAAATCAAAACTTTTGGGGTTTTAAATTAAAAATTAAATTTTTTTTGTTTTTTTGGAATAAATTTTTTAAAATTTGAAGGGGGGTTTTTTTAAAAAAAATTTTATTTCTTTTGAGATGTAACGGGAAAAAAAAAAATACTTCTTTTTTCATTTTTGGCCCATTTTTTTTTGTTTTGGCCAAATTTTTTTTAATTTTTGGGGTTTTGGGCTTAACTTATATACACCAACTAGGCCGTCACAGAGGCTAGGCACCCAAATTTAATGGAAATTACAAATTATTGTTGAGTATATAGGCTATAAGGGTGAGTTAGATTATGTTTGGTTTTGAAGGAAAAGTAGGGTATATTTTGGACTGACAAAATAATTTTATTGGGAATCCAATTAAATACTCGTTTTCAGCATGAAGGAAACATGTAAATTCTAAATAACTGTTGAAAATTAAGGTAATTATGCACTTTCTTGCCACCTCTGAAAATACGATTTCATGTTAATAAAGTGGTGAAAAATGAGTTTATATCTCTTGAGGAGTTTGATTTAATCCGCGGTAAACTCGTTTTTTACCGAAAAATCGAAAAACTAGATTTTTATCTATTAATGAAATAACCAACTTTTTTAAAAATCGTTATTTTTCAACAATTTTTTTTCATTTCTCGTGTTTTTTTATGCTAAACACAAATATATAACTGGTTTTGTAGTAAAATTATTTTTTCAGCTCGAAAAATGCATTTTTGTTGACATAACCAAACATAACCTAACTTATCCTAATTGTCTTATTTTCTCAAAAAAATTCGTAATTTGCGTTAAATTCGGGCGTTTGGCCTCCGTGACGGCCTGCCGGCCGTCACTCCGGCGGGAATATATGAGAATTCGGTTTTTGTGATTAATAGTTGTTGTATATAATGATCGCGTAATGGCCGCTAATCGCGATCCGCCGCGACAGTAGTTTTTCCGTTATTTCTCGAGAAATATTTGTAATAGACCAAAATAGTTTTCAAATTTGTATTCAGCGCAAAGAAACACATCAAAATAAAAAAAAGATGATTAAAATACCATTTAAATTAACGGAAATATGACAAAAATACTAAAAGTTGTAACATTGGTTTTTTCGAATTTTTCGGTAAAATACGTTATTTCCGCGGAATAAAAAGCATATCTCGTGAAAATACAGCCAATTTAGACTCATTTCAAGCAAAATGTTCCAAATTTGTTTGGTGGCAAGAAAGTGCATAATTACCAAAATTAACGATAACAGTCTCTGGTATTGAAAATTTAACTCAGTCTGGTAATCAATTAGTTTTCGATTTTTCGGTAAAAAATGAGTAATCCACAGTGGAAATCAACCTTCTCAAGAGATATAAAGTCGTATTTCGCCACTTTTTTTACAAGAAATCATATTTTCAGAGGCGATAAAAAAGTGCATAAATTACCCTTTTTGTTTAGAAAAAGTGAAAAAGAATTTCCTCTAATATAGCATTTGGTGTATTGAACTTGTACGTAATTTCATTCTAATTACGTGTAGGATTTGAATTTCATCCATAACAAATGTGGGAAGATATTTTGTTAATTTTGCACTTTCTTGCCACTTCTGAAAATATGATTTGTTGTTGAAAAAGTGTTGAGGTACGAGTTTATGTCTAGCGAAGGTTTGAATTCAACCACGGAAAACTTGTTACCGAAAAATCTAAATACTAAAGTAGAATTAAAACCAGAAGCGGATTGGAAAGTCTGCGTAGAGGTACTGCCTTCGGGGACGGTCGGAGATTCTCGACAACGTTCGGTGACAGTGTTGCCACATCAGGCTCGTTCGGAACGGAGCAGCTGGTAGGCGTAGTGTAGTAGCACAGCGAATATATGTCGGTTAAACTTTCTCGATGTTTGAATAGTATAATATAGTTTTTGGCCTAAATATGCTTCAATCTGTTGTGCTGTTAAACTACACAGAACCGTGTTTTAATATTCTAGTCATTAAATTACCGCGAAACAGGCAATAACGCATCAACCGCTGTCTTTTCAGTACATTTCTACCAATGTACCACTAATTTCATTAATGCCTGAACTAAGGTTACATTCAACTTTTAAAACATAAATTGAAAAAGTAGTTTGTAAAAAAAAACTAATTGTTATTTTTGAGTTTGAGACAAACTAATTGTCAATGACTTTTTTACATATAAAACAAAATAGCAAGGAGGTATCTTAAAACACTTATTTGATTTACTGATGTCAAACAACGTGGAGCATGTTTACCGCTTGGATAGTGACCTTCGAAGTACTTGCTTCTTGATAGAGATAAGGTTTATATTTATTTTATTAAAGAATTTAAACGACTATAATGTATAAAATAAGGGGGAGAGCTTTGAGATGCTCTGTAGGCGCCATTTTGATACTTTAAAACGAATTGCTACGAAAATAATATACAGTATCGCCTGCTGTTTAGTTTGATACCCCACTTGCCTGGTAAAATAAATATTTCATTTTCAACCCTTATCATTTCGCCATATTTTCACCCCTAAGAATCTGTTCCACGAACCTCTATAATATTTCTAATAATAATAGTAATATAGGCTATTACATAGATTGAACATAACTGCCGTGTTTTATCCCAATCACAAAAGATTTTTTTGACCAAATAGGCTTTTTTTAATGTACAAATTTGAACTAATAACTTTCTCTCTGCGTTCAAAGCTTGAAAACATAAGCTCACTTTGCAGGCTTGAGACTGCCGATGGCCGCATTACAAGTTATTTACAAATTATTTACAAAATATGTACAAAATATTTACACAGTATCCCATCATTTCTCAGTCATTTTCACGAGAAGGTATTTACAAAATATATACAAAATATGAACACAGTTCAACCGTTCAAGCACTTTAGTATTGGGCAAAATCTAAAACTCTTTCCTTTTCTGGGGAGAATTGACAAACTCCACTTATGTCACTGTCGCTGTCGTAATCGTGGTCCTCTTCCATCCCTTTGCCGTCATCTTCACAGGAGCTGTTCAAGTCTTCATCTTCCTCTGAGCTGTCTTCACTCATCACTGTCACTGCAGTTTACATTTATTATCATTTGCTCCACTGCATCTTCTAACAACTCCTCATTTGCCCAAGCCTCCAGGATTACTTTCTTAGTGTGATCCACCACTTTTTTCCAATCAGAAGGTGTGACTTTGTCAATTGCTTCTTTGATAATTCTATTAAGCTCAGTCATATTAAAAAGTTTGTTGTTAGTTGCGACGTAGTTCTTTATTTGAGCCCAGATCAATTCTATGCTATTGAAATGGCAATGATATGGAGGTAAGCAAACTATTCTGTGCCCTTCTCTTTTTGCCATCTCATCCACTTCATATTTAGGGTACTGGGGCTTGTTAATGGAAACTAACTCTAAAAGCTCAGCTTTTTTCATGTCCGGCTCATAAGGTATCCCGTGCTGGCTCAACCACTCTGATATTTCTGCTTTTCTTGAACCAGTTGTTGGTGCTTTGTCTAATATTTTAGAATGGTATCTGGCGTTGTCCATAATAATGATCGATGGCTTTGTTAAGTTGGGCATTAAAGATTCACTAGACCACTTTTGAAATGTTTCGTGGTTCATTTCTTCATGATAATCATTTGTTTTCCTGGAAGAGAACACCAGTGAACAATTTGGCACGAATCCAGAGGCACTGCCGGCGTGTAAAACAATCACCCTTCCCCCTTTTCCCAGTGGCACTATCATTGTACTTGAAGATGAGTCATCGGTCCAACCCTTTTTCAAAGAATTGGTGTTTGCCCATGTTTCATCTATCCAAATGATATCGTCGAAGTTTTCATTCCTAATCTCTCTTAGAAATCTGCACCTCCATGCTACGATGTCCGTTCTCTCCATCAAACATTTTCGATTGCCGAATTTTTTGTATCTGAAACCCAATCTTTTAATTACGAGAGCGAGGGAAGATTTGCTACCATGAAACAAGTCCGCTTCATTAAGGCTTACATGAAGCTTCTTCAAAGTGGGATATTCTTTTCTCATAAAATAAGAATAAATGTGTCTTCTGATGGCGTCTGTCTGAAATGCGTCTAGTCCAGTGACACGTTTACGTAGTGGTATTTTCTTGTTGGGTGTTTTCAGTTTTTCGCCTCTCTCTTCGCACCGTTTTGTCTCCTTTCCAATTTTAACAACAGTGTTTTTATCAATCTTAAGTGCCGCAGTAGTGCGCTCAATAACTTTTTTTACTGGAAGTAAGGGTCCGTTATTATCCCTTTCTTGACTGAAATATTCTCTGACCCTACTTACAACTCTCTAGCCTGACTACGCAGAGGTACTCCACGGCCAAGTTTCTGGTATGGTTCACTCTACATGAATACGTGGCCGTCCACGTTTTTTAATCGTTACACTGTTGTTGTTCTCAGTCATGGCTTCTTAACACTCCCTAAACAAACTTAGAAACGTACAAACATCGACGTAAATAGTCTTGAAAAAGACTGTTTAAATATGTTTAATACCAGAACTAATTGCACTGAAATAACACGTCACACAGATGAGATCAAGATGCGCGCGACTGCGAGTAACAATGGCAAGTGACCGACCCACTTTCACCGTCCGCCACAGCAAGATTTGGGAGAATGAGTTACGGCAACACTGTATCTGTTGAAGAGTGAACTGCCCGATTGTTATTGGCTAAGGGCGGTGGCGCGCCTTCGTCCCCTCCTCCCCCTCGCTCCGAGTCTCGTCTCGGCAATCCGCTTCTGGTTTTAATTCTACTTTAGTTATTTATCTGAAAGGCCTGGTAAAAAAATCCAACTTTTGAAATTCGTTAATTTTCAATATTGTTTTTAATTTTTTAATTTTAGGCCATCATTTTTTTATGCTGAACACGAATATATATATAATTGGTTGGTACTTTTGAATACAATATTTTTTAGCTCAAAAAATTCACTTTTTACTAACATAACCTAACTTAATATATCAGTCCATTTACTCAACCAAAATTCATAATTTGCGTTAAATTCAGGTGCCCGAACACTTATAATAACTTAAGCCAACTTCTTACTTTGAACTTAGCCCACCCATACACGTACAGAGGTTTTGACCCACCCGCCCACCCATACACGTACACAGGTACTGACCCACCTGACCATCTATACACGTACAGAGGTATTCTTACATATGAGACGCTGACACAACGTTGTTGGTATTTTAAGGCGAATATGAATGGTTATATGAGTGTAGGCTGAGTGTGGATGAGTGTAGTCTGGTTACTAACTGAGTTCAACTGTTCCTCAGAAAGGACAATTTATTAATAGCCCAACAGCCAGGGCAACTAAGGTACCTACAGCTTTACGAGGAATCCGAACCACGTAGTGCTGGTCTGATTTTCAGCTAATTGACAAGCCTGATACTCAGTTATCTCCCCCACACAACATCCGCACAATGATTACCACCCAACATGGATACCCCAGACTTCTCTAGTAGTGTCCATGCCGATAACAACCATCAAGCGGACGCCATGTCGGTATTAAGAAAACCGAGCATCCAACCTATCGCCTACAATCTCCCAAACACTTTGTCCCCAAGTAGCTGGGTTACATCACTGCGCCACCAGTGCTAACCACCCGCCCACCCCTACAGTACAGAGGTATTGATTGACCTTTGGGTCCTGTATGGTAGGCTAGAGCAAAATAATTTGTCTTTAACTAACTTACGCTGCAATATCAGTCGTTATCAGTCACTTGTGCCGAGCTGACATGCAGTGTTTGTGCCGAGTTCAAGGTCTAGTTTGCCACGTGCCATGTAGGCAGGTCGTATATTGCAAACTTTATTCAAAATTATATAGCGTTGTATTTAACGTGATTAATATGGCAGGCATCTGTAGTGTATGTAATGTAGCTTGTGAGAAAAATGCGGAAAGTGTTATATGTGCGGGAGAATGTGGACAACAGTACCACATAAAGTGCGTATCCGTGCAGTCAGACTACATGAAAACGCGTGCAGCTAAAAAGGACTGGTACTGTGAAGAGTGTAAGAAAGGAAAGAATACGTCTTCCACGGGAAGCAGTAAAACCTCGACCACCAGTACTACTCTTAGTTAGAAAAGAATTTCTCGTTACAATGATGGAAGGATTAAAAGTTGAAATCTTTGGCGAACTAAAAAACTACTCGAAACAGTTTGAAGAATTCAAACAGTCTGTAGAATTTTTATCAGAGGCGGCTGACCAATCCAACAAGAATATGGAGTCAATAACCCAACAGTACGTGGAAATTAAAAAAGAAAACGATCAACTTCGGGAAGCCAATGGGATCCTGACCAAACAAGTAAGGGAACTCCAAGTGAGAATGAGAAACGTGGAGCAATATTCGAGGAACGCAAATATTGAAATATCGGGCATCCCACAAACGCCAGGAGAAAATGTCCAGTCAATAGTAGAAGACGTGGGCAAGGCGACCCGTCCTTTAGGAAGGAGAGGACCCCGCAGATTGTGGTGCAGTTCCACTCACGGGTGCTCAAGACTACGTGGCTGGAGAAATACAGGTCAGCGAGGAAGGACAACAACGGACTTACCGCAAAGCATATAAATAAGAACTTTCCTAGTATTAATCTGTACATTAATGAACACCTAACACCGGAAAACAAAATGTTGCTTCAAAAAACAAAAGAAAAATGTAAAACTGCAAACTATAAGTACACATGGTGTGAGAAGGGAAAATATTTGTAAGAAAGGCTGATGGTAGTATTTGCTTGAAAATTATTGATGAGAATGACTTGGCCAAAATAGTTTAAACTGGTGTATTTAACGAGTAAGATGTATTTTCAAAGTAATTATAGTTGCAATACTTATATTAATTTTAGATTTGAATTATTGAAAAGTATAATAAGTTAGTTTATGTTACCAGCTTTTGAATCAGATACAAAATGGCCAATTTATCACGAGTTTGAATGTCCTTTTTTTCACCTAATAGTAACAAAAGCCTTACCTTAATTAATTGGAATGTAAGAAGCATTAGGAATAAGTTTAGTATGTTAGAAGCAAAACTAAAAACTATAAAAAAAGAAATTAACATTATTGTATTTACCGAAGTTTGGATAAATAGTGAAGAGACTCCATTCTATCAACTTCTAGGCTATAAAATGTATAGTAAATATAATGACGAGTATGTAGCAGGAGGTGTGATTGTTTACATAGATAATGGGATAAATACCAAGTTGATTGACTGCAGCATGACCACTGCTGACTGTGTCATTCTAGACATTAAGATAGGCAATATTCCATTCTCAATAGCTGCTATTTATCGATTACAAGAATTCACACAAAAAGATTTTTTATCTGAATTTGAAAATAAATTAAAACTATTGAAAGCAAACTTGTTTGTAGTAGGAGACCTTAATATAAATATTTTATCAGATAAGCCAGAAGCAAAGAAATATATGTCTCTTATGAGCAATAATTGTTTTGTACCCATGGTAAAACAAATTACAAGAATAGGCTATAATTCGCAATCATGTCTTGATCACTTATTCATCAGACATAAATATGTAAATATATTTGACATAGGTATTTTTCAGTTAGGTATAACAGATCACTTTTTAGTAGCTTTAAGTGTTGAGTTCAGCAAAATTACAACACAAAGTAATAGTGTAGGATTAATGCATAACAAGAAAACTTTTGTCAACTATACAAATATAAGTAATGATATAATTAGTAGCAATTGGACTAGTGTATATAGTAGTATTAGCGTTGATTTAAGTGTTCAAAGTTTTTATACGATTTTAAACAACTGTATAGAAAATAACACCTCAATAATAGAAGTACCACATAGTCTAGTTAAGGCCAAAATGAAAAGTCCGTGGATAAACAAGCACATTTTAGATGCAATTAAGAAAAGAAATAATTTATATAAAACCTCATTGAATAGACCTTACGATGTTAAGCTTAAGAGGTATTATGAGAATTACCATGAGCGATTAAAAAATAAAATCGATTCTACTAAGAATTCTTTTTTTACTACTTGTTAAATAAATACAGTGGAGATAGTAAAGAACAGTGGAAAATCATAAATCAAATTACAGGAGTAAAAACGAGTTGAGTCAAATAGAACTAGATAACGGCACTGTTATTGATAATCCAGGTCTTATCAGTACGGAAGTAAACAAATATTTCGCCAGTGCGGCAAATCAGCTGACCGCCAACCTTCCTAGCGCTGGCGCCTGGGACGACAGCGCTACCAACCCAACCCCTGAATCTTTTTTTATCTACAGAACTGACAAGAAAGAAGTTTTAGATATAATTGCACATTTGAAAAACAAAAAATCGTGTGGAGTAGACAACATTTCTGTTGATTTACTTAAGCAAGTAAGCCTTAGTATTGCACCTGTTCTTGAACACATTTTTAATTTAAGTTTTAAGTCAGGCCATTTCCCGACCTATTTTAAAAAGAGTGTAGTAGTTCCTTTAGTGAAGAAAAATAACTCCATTAAACTGGATAACCTGAGACCTATTAGCCTTCTACCTATTATTTCTAAAATACTAGAGAAAATTATGAAAAAACGGCTTCTAAATTTTCTGAACAGTAATCATTTTTTAGTGATAATCAGTATGGGTTCACTAAAGGCAAATCCACCGAAGATGCGCTTTCTGTTTTTGTAGAATGCCTATATAATAACATCAATTTTGGCAGGAAGGCATCTGCATTATTTATAGACTTTAAAAAGGCATTTGACCTGGTGGACCAAACTATTTTACTTTCAAAATTAGAACATGCAGGAGTAAGAGGAGTTGCACACAGATGGTTCAGTACGTACCTTTCAAACAGAGAACAAATTGTTAAATTTAAAGACTCTTATAGTAATCCAGAAATAGTTAAAAAAGGGGTGCCGCAGGGCTCTGTACTCTCAGCCACCTTGTTCCTAATTTATATTAATGATCTCCTAGAAAAGCCGTTCAAAGGTCGAATCTATGCTTTTGCCGATGATTTAGTTTTAGTATATAATAATGAAAATGAAGAGGAAATATGGCAATGTATAATGCAGGACTTAAACATTTTGAAGCTGTGGTGTGTTCAAAATAAAATGATTGTAAATGTATCTAAAACCAAAATAGTTAATTTTAATTTAAAAGATTTTAGGTTTATCAATGATGTAGTTTTTCATAATTTTTATTGTAATGAAACGAACATATGTTACTGTGAGAAAATTGAGGTAGTGAATCATTTTAAATACCTAGGTGTATTTTTAGATAGTAAAATGACATGGAAAAAACATATTGAGTATTTACAAGGCTCCTTAAAGCATCAAATTAGGAAATTTTACTATTTGAGGAATAAATGTAACTAAGATCTATTACGGACATTATACTTTGCTCTTATAAATTCTAGGTTACAATATGGTATTCACTGCTGGGGAGGAGCTTATAAAAATTCAATGGAAAAACTCAGAGCAACTCAAAACCATTTTTTGCGTATAATATTATTTAAGAACAAGAGAGAATCATCTTTTCCGCTTTACCAAAAGCTGAATATTTTACCGCTTCAACATTTATTTCTGTTTAAAGTGCTACAAATATTTTTCAAAAGAAGTGGAAACAATGGAACAGAACAATTATATAATCATCCATACATGACGCGGAATACAAAAAATAAAATAGTTAAAAAGCCAAAAGTGAATAAAACCTGTTTTATAAAATCGTTTGTTTTTTGGGCCCAAAATGTTACAATATGTTGCCAATTGAAGTTAAAAATTGCAAATCTATTAAAACATTTAATTTTCATGTTAAAAAATGGCTGTTGAGCTCTGAGGAAACCAAACAATTAACAGAAATAATTCAATAACATTTTCTTTGTATATAAATATATTTGTAAGTGTGTAAAAAGTTGTACATAGATTTAGATTTAATAAAATTTTAAGTTAAATAGGTTATAAAACGAAAGCTACAAACCTATCAATATTGATAAGAATTGTTTACAATAATTTTCCTCGAAATTATTCTTTGGTTTTGTTTCAATGCAATGTGAATAGTATAAGATAAATTTGTCCACATGTAGATAAGTAAATGATAACACTACAGAGGTCGAACATCAATTCTCAGTATCATGGACTTAGTGACTGATAAGGGTTCTTTGTTTTATTTGCCGGCCATCACAACTGTGTAGGATGGTCGAGTTTATTCCTACCAAATTATATTGTACTTAAAGTGTATTGTTTAAGATGGAATAAAGATAGTTTCATTTCATTTCAAAAAATAATATTTTTTTTTTTTATAGGAGGAAAATATTTGACCTTTGAGCTTGTCTCTTGTAACTCGGACATCAGTTTCAAGCCAAAAATGAAAGGGAATATAAAGGTAAGAAGTTAGTGTAATGTTACTGTTTTTTATTTTAAAAATAATTAATACTAGGGTTTTTTAAATATTAATTTCAAAGTTACAAGACAAAATAATGAATGCTCTCAGTCTAATATGTTGGTGAATGAATAACCACAAATTCTTCCTTCATATGGAGTATATCCATAAAGTAAGGATGGTTCCATATAGTTATCGAATTAGATCTGTGAGTTTTGTATACATCACATCACGGCAGCACCGAGCATAAAGAATTGGTGGTCAATCAGCATCACCATAGCATATAGTCTAGGATTTGGATGACATTGGCAAGGCAAGTCAGTGGTTTGTCTCGGCTGATTCAATTATTGTGCCATTTCTACATTCATGCGTTCATAATTTTATTTCCCTTATTTACCAAAATTTATATTAAAAACAGAGAATTAATAAAAATGCACATATTAGTATTTGAGTGCATACTTAAAGAAATTTAGGTTTTTACTATGATATTTGTGTTTTTGGAATATTGTTATCAAGATGAATCTTCTATAAAATCTAATAAATATAATTAAGTGTTGGTTGCGCCGATACAGATTTTCTAGTTCTAGTTGATAACAATTTCTTTGAAAAGATGATTTTAAATTGTGAAATATATTAAAAAAATAATTATCCATTTTTTTGAAATTTTCATATATTTTAAAATATACATCCAGAGTATTCAAACTAAATTTAATGCAATGATTATAAGTATTGAAAACTTGTATTATTTTGAAAATAAAAATGTGACAATATAAGGGAATGTATGTTTTAAAATTGACTTTATTTTTATTTTAAAAATATATGATGGCAAATTGCTTTTCATAAACAAATACATTTGCTGTAAATAGTACAATTTTTAAAATGCCACTCGACACTCGTGTATTGAGATAAAAAGAACACAATATAGTGTCCGTTGGGCCTGTACTCCCGAACACATGCAGGTAGAATATGGCAATTTTTACAGTGCTATGGACGTCTTTATACTAAAAAAATACATTCATATGTAACTATTGAGATATCCATTGTTCAATGTACTGCATTCAGTTTCCGAAAAGTAGGAGCACTAGCCGAACTGTGTTAAAAATAGTGAATGGTTGCCAGGAAACAATGTCGGGCATAGTGGGTCGATGGTATTTGTCTTGAACAAACAGCTGTTGTGCGTACTGGACTGACATAGCAGCTAAGTGTTAATAGTTATAGGCCGTGCGGCGAAGGTCCGGCCTCGAGCCCGCCGAGCGGTGATAGGGAGGAGATGGGTGGAGGGCTTACAGTTCTGGAAACATTCGCTACTGTCAGACTTTCCCATGTCTGCTTCTAAAATAAGATGCATTAATTGTTACCTACGGATGCACATTCAGTACGTTTCCAGACTGCGTGCGATATATTTGCTTGTGGTTTTGCGTGTTACGAATTTTTACTCAAGTGTAGGATAAACAATTATTTGGTTATATGTTTGTTTTTATCTAACTACTGTAGTGTAATAAATCAGTTTGTGGTTTTTTTGGTGTCCCTTAAGTTTTTTAGTAGTGTGTTAAGAGTCTGCAGAGTATGTCGGCCATATTGGTTTTATTCTCATAAAAACAACGTTATTTTGAATCCATATTTTATGATTATTTATTTACCAAAAGTTGTGTATGAGGTGTCATTTAAAATACTACCATATTGCGCATTGGGTTTGCTTTTGATATTATGAATACACACGCCTAGTTTTGAAAAATAGGTGAAAATAAAAACCTCAAACTAAATAATTGTTATATTTATTCTATTAAGCTAATTATGAATCCACAAAGCAGTTCAACGCGTAATTTCACTCTTGATCAAATGCAATTTGTTTGGAAAAGACAGTTTAAAAATAACTGTTAAATTTGGACACACATAATAATTTTCCGGTTCAAAAAAACATTGTTTTAATGAGATTAAAACCAACATGGCCGACAGCCTCTGCAGACTCTCAAGGTTATAAAATTAATGAACTAGGTCCTAAACAGTTTATTCTTTTAGTGGTTCCTGCTTCAACTATGGCTCGCTTTATTCATAAAGTAGCCCAAGGAATAACTACTAGAAGTCAGGCAAGGGAAATTATTTGGAGAGTAAGTGAATACATGGCGAATGAGGCCAAACAACGAGAGAGATGAACAACGAATCCCTGTAAAAAAACCGTTACATACGATAGAACTTCAGTTGCATGTAGCATTTCAAAAACTCTTATAAAGGAAATTCGGTGTAAAAAGTCTTTATTGGACACTTTAGCGGAAGGAGAGTGTTTGTTTACAACTCCCAAAAAATACAAGAGAAAAAGGACAACGACAGAACTATTCTTCATGGATTAATGTGTCGTTAGAAGAACCGTCCATGAGTTTTTAAAACTGACGAGTCACTGCCAACTCTTAAGATGTTAAAAAACAAACTACATGAAAAAATTAACTACCAAGGAGGTTTAACAAGTTTAAGGAAAATATTAGCTTCCTTAGGATTTCGGTGGAAGAAAATAGAAAATAATCGAAAGATTTTGATTGAAACGAGTGACATAAGGATGAAAAGAATAAACTATTTAAGGAGTATCAAACAAGCTAGAGCAGAGAACGTCCCTATTGTATATATAGACGAATCATATATATTATCTTCTCATGTCACTGAAAAGGGATGGAGTGACGAAAGCGTCGAGGGGTATAAACAAAAAATTAGCAAAGGTGACAGGGCAATAATTCTTCATGAAGGTGGTGAAATGGGATTTATTCCTGACGCTTGTATAATCTGGAAAGCAGGGACCAGTGAAGGAGGCTACCATGACAAGATGAATCACACTTACTTCATGACTTGGACGAGGACACAGCTCATTCCTAATCTACCATCGAAGTCATTGATAGTGACTGACAATGCCGCCTATCATATTGTACAAATCAACAAGGCACCGAATTCAAATTTAAAAAAATCAGAAATGACAGAGTGGTTAAAAGACAAAGGAGTGCAGTTCAATCCAGCATCACTCAAGCCTGAATTGTACGATTTAATTAAACGTTATAAGGAGAATTTTTAAAGGTTTGCCTTTGATGAAGAACTGGAAACCCACAGATACAGTGTTCTTCGCCTCCCTCCCTACCATCCGAACCTAAACCCAATATTTAGGGAATAATTAAAAACTATGTAGGCCAAAAAAATGTAAATAGAATTCAAAACACTATAGCCATTTGTAAAGAAAGAATTAGCTCTATTGCCAAAGAAGACTGGGGAAAAGTTTGTAAGAAAATCATTAAAATAGAAAACAAGTATTATGAAAAAGAACATTTAATAAACAACACAACAGAGAGGTTTATAATTAGACTGGGCGACTCAAATGATGACAGCAATGCATCCGGTGACAGCGACCTTGAGGGTGGTAGCGGTGGAGAGGCAGAAACGGACGATGAGGGTGGACGTGACTCACCATTGGGAAATCCATTATAGCCAAACTAGGTTGGTTAAAAGATATTTATTTCAAGTAGTCTGTAGTCTAAAGCTTATAAAATTGACAATAAAATTCAAAAAATATGGAATCCCTTCAAATTAGCTTGTGTCTGTTAAATCATTATTAGAAATTATGTAAGTAATTATAGTCGACGTTGATAATTTATAAGCATCACTTAATAATTCAGCTAATTTAATAATAGTTTTCACATACATTTTGCTATGAAAATTTGCTTGAAATAAAAATTCCAAACACAACAAGATTACTTCTTTCAAACCAATTTTAATAAAAATTATATGTATTTTAACAGTACGGGAAATCACAGAAATATTTTTCTTAGTGACAGTAAGAAGTATATAATTCTTAGTTACTTAATTTCAATTAAAGTTATTAACTGATTTATAATTTTTTATGATATATTTAATTGTTGTTATTGATATACGTTTTAATTTGTTAACTTTCTAACTCTTAATGTCTTTGATGTTTTTATTTTAAATACTAGTCTAATTATAAGAAATAGCAAAATACAAATACTCTGTAAACAATCACCCTTTACAATCTGTCTGTAACCGAGGGCTCAGAGTTGATGTTTTTATATGACTAGTAGGCCAGCCAGGAGGCCGGACCTTCAGCGTGCGTACTGTACACCCTGTACCACTTGTTTCATGGATGTGAGGGCTAGTGAGTCAATATCACAGATGTGTGTTGGTGGGTGGAAGGGACATTAGAACAGTGTATTTATCCACTAAGATATTTGGTGTTATAACTTAAGCAATTACAATATTGTTATGTTTGGATGTCATTATGATAGGATAATGCTGTGAACTGCATTCATAATAAAATATTAATGAACTATCAAAACACTAAATAAACTAAGTAACTGATCTGAATGAAGGCAATCAATTTAAAGTACACTACTTAAACCTTTATGAGTTAGCTCTGCCCTCTTACTGCGTTGAAGAATAGTGCAACTTATCTTCCAAGTCATGGACATCTATACTAATAAAAACAATCAGCCAGTAATTGTAGGTTACTAATTATTGTTTCACTGATTGATGACCACAGTACTTTTATAAACTACTTCTCTGTAAGGAGAATTTGCTGAATGGTCTTTTTTATACATTCCTTAAACACTTCTCAATAATGGGCTTATTAACGAAACTGTTAATCAAGGAATTAAATGATATGTTTCTTGATAATCACACACAGAGAAGAACAATGCGCCGTGGTTGGGAGTTAAGACTGCTATTCTCATGTTATACTGGAGATGTGAAATTTTCTTTATTCCAGATTTCATCCCATTTCTGAATAATTCACTCTAAATTTATTTTCATAGTTATTATTATTCATTTATAAAATTTTAAATAAAATTTTTTAAAATGAAAATTTATAAGAAGTACCCTTTTTATTCTTTTTTTAATAAAAATATATGACCGGTTTGGGCTTTTAGGCCACTTCAATAGTAAATAATTTTATTTTATTTACAAACTATTTAAATAATCAGATAGTAAATAATAATGGGAAATAAAATAATAGGAAAACAAGTCTGAGTGGTATTGCCCCAAACCCCCGCCCACCCTTTACACGTACAGGGGTTTTTTGTTTTGGGGGGGGGCGTGGGACCCCTTTCCAAACCTCCCTTAAATTCCCCACAGCGTTAAATTTCCCTTTCCCAAACCCTCCCGTTGTACAAAAGGGTTTGTTAAAAACGGCCCCCTTCCACACTTTTCATCATCCCAAAATGGCTTTTATAATAATAGTAGTCCAAAATTATTCAGGGTTGGAGAAAATTATAATGGATGCCCTAGCACCAATATTTGAACCTTACTTAATGGTAATTTTAAAATTAAAAACTAAGCTTACTTAAGGGTTGGATCCCCACCATGCATAAATACAGTTTTTGCCCAGCAAACCCATTAAATAATTATAAAAAAGCTGTGATATATATTTGGCCCAAAGGGATTAAAAAAGTAAATGTTGGCAAAACCCCCTCCGAAAAGAGCACGGGGGGCCCATCTGCAATTATATATCCTTATTTTTGAATAGTTGAAAGTTTCCATATTCCTTGCAATAAAACATGACTGATAAAATTGTAAATTTCCCCATTCAAAAACTTTTTATAGTTACTCTCCCCATCCCAGTTCAGAACTGATTAAAACAGTCCCCCAATCCCCTACGAGGGATTTTCATTCCCCCCCCCCCCGTACAGGTATTGACAAATTTTTAAAAAGTAACTTTTTTTGTCCATCAAAAGGGTTTTAAACGCAAATCCCCAAACTTGTATTGGCCGAAAAATTTTGAACTGCTCAAAGGGAAAAAGCAAAACCATGGGTTTTTGGGTTTTCGAAAATTTTTAAGCGCCCTTTTGTGTGAATAAGAATGAAAAATTGTGACCCCCACCCCCCTTTTTAAATATACCAAAAGACTTTTTTTACAAAAGAAAACAGTCTTTTTCCACATGCCATAAAATTTACAAAAAAACGTACATTTGTATTGACCCCCCCCGCCTGCCAAATAAAACGTACATTGGAAATTAAAATAGTCTTTTAAAAATACATACACTTTCAGGGTATTAATCGGGTCGAGTATTCCAAAATCAAGACATATACCCCTTTTTAAATGGGCAGGGGAATTTTATAGAAAAAAAAGAGGATACAAGTAGATTAATTTTTAAAAAGGTATTAATACCCCCTTAACATTTGTCGGGTTTTCCTCACAAAAAAATTCAAAGAAAATGTTTAAATTTCCCAAAAGAATTTTTGCGTTTGTTGTTTTAAAAGGGATTATTTGGGCCCCTTTAAATCACCCAAATTTTGGGTTTTCTTAGAAACGAAGAAATTTTTAAAAAATTTTTTGGTTTTGATTGACTCTCAAAAAGGGCGAAAGTTTTTTCCAAGTTTTGTTTCTTCCCTGCTGTTTTTTAAAGGTATAGTAAAAAGAAACCCAACTCTGAGTGGGGTAAATTTAGAAAATTTTTCCGGGCGTACGGTGGCCCGGGGGCAAGCATACTTTTTTTCCCGGTGGGGCTTGTGCAGTTGCTCACGTTTCTTTTTCCCAAAATTTCGCCAATGCCCCTTTTTTAATTCTATACAATGTGTTGATGGGGGCAAGGGGCCCAAAAGCAGTTTTCAGAGCAGTATGCCTTCCCCGTCGAGGGGAAAGAAAGGGGTTTTAAGACTCGTTTCCCAGTTTTTATTATAAGATTATTTATGGGATAGATGTAAAATTTTTGTTATGAAATGAGTGTGCATTTTTGTATTGTATTTTTTAATGTTTGTTATTTTTAGTTTTTTTTAAAATATAATACATATGTACTTTCTGACTTTTTGGTTTATGTTTTGGTTTTTTTAAATTTTTCCCTTTTCATTAAAAACCTAAATGGAAGTGCTTTTAAAAAAAATTTTTGCCCTAAAAAAAAACCTATTTTTTTGTATCCGGGGAAGGCTACGATTTTAACGGCATTGGCTTTTTTTAAATTATGTAAATTTTTGTGCCCCCTTTTAATTGGAAAAAAGGGTTCTGTTGGGGGGACATTGAAAGGTTCAAAATTGTTTTAAAGGCCCTCATCCCGGGTTTGTTTTTTTTACCTTTAGTTTTTGTTTATTGTCATTTTGTTTTCTTTAAATTATTTTTTTTTTAGTAAGTATTTTTTTACATACGGGTACTTTAAGAAAATTTGTTGTTATTTATTTAAAATATTTTTTTTTTCCCAATTGGATATTTTATTTGTGTGTTGGATCATTAAAATGAGATTTTGTACAAATTTTAAAGTAAATGAGCCCGCAATAAATGCTATTTTTTTTAATAGCCCATATAACATACACGTACATTGAAATTGGGACCCTCTCCCCCAAACCTTTTTTTAAAAAATTTTTTTTTTTACTTTGGGGGGCCCTAGGATTTAAATCTGCAAACCCAGCGCTTACTGTGCCCCTTCTTTACAGGATTTAAAAACCTTCACCCAAAACCCCAAGGCCCCTTAAGAACCTTGTGTTCCCTTTTTTCCTGTGCAAACCCCTTGGCCACGTTTTTAAAACGCCGCCCCTCTGACCATACATGAACCCGGTATTAATACCCATATAATACATACACGTATATGGTATTAAAAAAACCATTACCTCAAAGGAAATGTGTTTTGAGGAGGGTGCTGGGCCATAGAGGTTTTTTGAAGGAAGGCTAGGGGGTTAAACTAGATAAAGTGTTAGAAGTGAAGAGGGGGGTTTAAACAAGAGATGACTAAGAAGGGAGGGGGGGGGTGTCACCAGGAGGCATGTTTTTAAGGAGGGTGGTTGGCACAAAAGGGGACTTATTTGATAGGAGGGAAAGGGGTGGCACTAAGGGGAAGTGTTTGAAAAAAAAAATATGGGTTGGTAATCAAGAGATAAATAAGAAGGGGGGGTGGGTTTTGGGCACCAGGCCGGGGATGTTTTAAGGAAAGGGGGGGTTTTGGGGCCCCAAGGGGACTTATTTGTAGGAGGGCTGTGGGGCAAATAGGGGAAGTGTTTTTAAGAAAATATGGGTAGGAAAAAAAGAGATTTTAAAAAAAAAAGGGAGGGTTTGGGGGTGGGGTCACCAGGGGAAAATTTTAGAGTGTCCAAAAATTTTTTTACTAGAACAGTAATTTTAAGAGGGTATATTTAATGGCAAGGTATAATATGTTTACTTTTCTTTTTTCTGAAAAAGGGGATTTAAAAAAAAAAAAAAAATTAAAAAAAAAAATTTTAAAAAAAAAAATTAAAACCAAAGTTTGGATTCAAAATTTCAGATCACTCTGTGTCCCAAAAAAAGAAAAATGTTAAAACCCAAATTCTAGTATTTTGATAAAGAAATTTCTTTACTGTACAAATTTAAAAAAGGGTTTGGGGTTTTGATCTCTAGTTTTTTTAGTTGATCCCAAAACTTAATTTCTAAATACTTTTGGGGAAAACAAAAAAATGGGGGCTACATCAAAAATAAATAGGATTACGTTTTTTATCTTATGAAAAAAAAAATATAGCCCAAAATGATTTAGTCTTTTTTTAGTCCCTAGTCCCCCGCAATGAAAATTTTCAAAGCTTTCATTAAAAAATAAAAAAGAGCTATGAAAATGGATTTTTTTTATTTAAAGTATTTTTTATTTTTGTACTTAGGTACCTCCTGAGTACGATGACAAAAAAAAAAATTATAAAAGGGGGTTTTTTTTAAAAGCTTGGGAAAAAATGGGAAAGGGGGGAAATTTCCCGAGTATATGTCAACCAAATTTAAGAAAAGGTGAGTTTTTTTCAAGCAACTAATAAACCACACTACAGTACTACAGAACACATATATACATGTGTGTGTTTGTTTTTTTGGTGTGCAAAACATGTTTATTGCAATATCAATTCCAAAAATTAAAAAAAACACATACAAAACATGAGAATTTCTTTTACCTTTTGATGACAACTGCCCAAAACATTGATTAAAAGATTCACCCCCTAGTGGACCCCAGGAAAAAAAATCTTAAATTTTGCTAAAGGGAGATTCTTAAGGGCCCCCCGCACAAATTTTTATAATGGTAAAAACCCCCCCTTTTCCCTTTAAAATAGCTGATGCTGGGGTATTGCGATTTAAGAATCGGAGTAAAATAACTTTTAAAAAAAAAATTTTTCCTCCCTTAAAAATTTTAAATTTTTGTTTTTGACAATTTTTTTAGAATTGGAATTTTTCCCTGATTGGGAAGGAATTGTTTATGAAATTTTCCAATGCTTCAACATTTTAAAACATTGGAAAAACTCAAAAAATTTTTCTAACAATAACTAACCTGTCTTAAAACAATTTTAAAAGGGAAAATGTTTTTTTTATTTAAAATTTCTTTTTTAAATTTTGTGGGGGCAGAAGATTTTGGGACTGTTTTATGTGCTTTTTGAGTGGAACCCAACTTCAACATTTTTGAAATTTCACACAGAAAACAGTCCTAAATACTAATTTTCTAATGTTTGAAAAATTTTTCTTATCAAGTGCTTTCTTCCTTGAAATGTAAATTAATATTTGAAATTTTTTTAGTAAATATTTAAAAAATGAAAATAACCATTTTAAAAAATTAGAAAAGAGTAAAAGAAAAAATTTATCACCATGCTACACAAAAAAAATAATTTTAAATAAAAGTCTTTTTTCTAGAAATTTTACTAGAAAAATAAACCTAGCAAAATTATGAATTAAAAAAATCAAGTACTTTTTTACTTTAATATTCTATTGAGGGAAATTAATCAAAACTCCCCCCCAAAAAACAAATATATGGGATTTTTGTTTATAGTAAAAGTAATCTATATACATAAAAGAAATTTGTTATTCCCCAAAACGTTTTTTTAAATAAAAACTACTGACCAAATTTGGGATGAAAAAATTTTCAGGGAAACCTTAGGGACTAGAAAACATAAAGCCTGTTTTTCCCTTTCAAAAAACCTTAAGGGAACTTTCCCAAAGGCCCCTTTTTAAGTTTACATGTTAATCTAATTTAAGAAAAAGTTTTATTTTTTTTTACCAGCCCTGTTTGTCATTTTTTTGATTAAATTAAATTAAAAGGAAAAAGCTGTTGTAATGATAACCCAAATTTTTAAAAACAAATCATGCTTTAAAAAATGAGAGCTATCAAAAAGGTTTTTCTATTCCATTTGGGTTTTTTTCGAATATTTTTTTGTCAAATTAATTGTTTTAAAAATTTTTTTAGTTTTAAAAAGTTTTTTTTATACTTTTTTTTTACGAGGTGATACTCTTATAACAATGCCCCGACCCAGAAATCTGACCTTTCCCCAAAGTAGCCGTAATTCAGTTAGGCAACAATCACTGAAAATCAATTGAAGAAGAGGATTTGTGGTTTAAACGCACGAGAAGAACGCCGAGTTTAAAAGGCGCAACGCCCTGCCACGCCCAACTCCAAAGAAAGAGGAATTTCAGCCCGAGGAAAAACCCCCGATTTGCAAAAGAGGAAACGTCGGCTTTTTTAAGAGATCAACAACATTTTCAAGAAAAAAATATTCCACGCGTTGATTTGAAACAGCTGCCTTTTAATACGATTCCACAATGAATTACAGCTCACACCCTTCGTTGACATTTGGGCCCATGGAGGGTTGTTTTTGATCACCCCGGAGCATTGAAGTTTCTGGAGAAACCCCCGGATTGTGCTGCCTTATTTTCAAAATAAAACTGCCAATATTGACCCACCACCCGAAATTTATTGAAACCATTGCTTAGTGGTGGAAAAAAACCTCAATCACGTCAAATTTTTTTAGCAAATACCCAAAATTACAATGGATTTAAATACCTGTCGACACATAAGTGGAAATTTAAATTTTATTTCCTGCAAAATTTTTGTAATTTTTTATCCTCAAAAAACGAACTTATAGCCAAAATTTTTTTTCCCAAAAAATTTTTAGTTAACCCCCAAAATTAACAATTGGTTAGCGACGAGTAATTTTTGGGGCTAAAAAAAAACTGATTAGACAAATCTAAAAAATCATTATACAGAATCAAAAATTTTTTGGAAAATATCCTTCATTTAATCAATTGACCCGGGGTAAACGAATGGGAAGGGCGAGGCCACAAAATTAAACCAACCGAATTTTTTAAATTCCCTTTGGGGTGTCCGGTTTAACCCCCCACACAACTTACAATTAAAGTTGGCTCCGTCGTCATTTTAAATTAAAAAATCTAAACCAACCGAGACTATCAATGGGGCACGTTTAGTAATAACAAAATTTTAAAGACCAAATTTAAATTTACGGGAAAAATACAAAAAAGGGAAAATACAAAGGGGGAGGGGTTTAATTCCCCCAAAGGGTTTCCCAAAGATCCCTACAGATATGCCCTTTAATTTTAAAAAAAATACAATTTCCCAATTTGTCTTTTCAATTTTCCATGACCATAAATAAAGGGACAAGGTCAATCTTTTAGTGTTTGGGATTTAACCTAGAAAAAGCGGTTTTTCACACGGCCCAAATATACGGGCCCTGTTCACCAAAATCGGCAAACCCTCCGATTTGTTTGTACTTGCCCTCAGAAAAAAACTAAAAATGTCGTTTTTAAAACCAAAGGGGCTTGACAATTTTAAAAATTTAACCATGAAGGGCTTTTGTCCCTAAAGGGGTTTTAACATTAAACCTTTGTATAGTCCCCGCGAAAAAAAAATACGTAATTAGTCGCACACGGTCCCAAAAACCAGGGTAGTTAAATCTAATCATAATAAAACTCAAAATCAAATTTTTAAAAAGCCCCTTTTATTGTTATGAATACATTAAAAAATTGTTTTTTCATTAAAATAACCAACAAAAAAAAAAAATCTAGGCTAGTTTTAAAATAAATAAGACTTTTAAAAATGAGAAGTTTAAAAATCTGTTTTTTGAAGTGAAATTTTTTCTTTATTCACCCCATCCGCCATCACTTCATTTTTCCCCCCCTCGCCTCATAACATTTAATACAATGGGGAAATTTGGGAAGTTCCTTTCCTATTACCTCTCACAAACAGAGCAAGTATTTTTTGGGTTTTTCTGTTTGTCCGCCAGTTGCAAAACAACACCCGAAAATAAACAACTTGTATAATACCTTTTTTTCATAGCGCTTTTTAAAAAACCCAAATTAAATACACTTACCTTCCACGGCACCCAGCAGCCGTGGTTCCTTTTATCATCCCCCTCGATGCCAAAACCAGTATTTTCACTCTATTTTTACGGGCCCGGGGAAAATTTTCCATGGTTTGAAACCCGGCCACTAAGTGGTCTAAGCAAAGCCCCTTTTGCAATTTTCTTCAAAAATACCTTCCTGCTGTCCCTCCAAATTATTTGACAGAAAATATTACATTTGCAAATTTAAATCCAACAACCCTTAAGTAATGCCCAAAAAAAAGGGAAGGGGACCACCTGTTGGTTTTTTTTTCCCAAAATATTTGGCTTTCAAATTTAAACCCCGTGTATCAACACCCCCTTTATGCATTATAGTGTGTGGGGAATATCAGGCTTCATAGCACTCCTGAAAGCCTCATCAAATTTAAACTGATCGATGCTGTGTTG